>CABHPH010150168.1:11807-32813 GCA_902168325.1 Peromyscus nudipes
TTAATAGTTAAAGGTCTATATACAGGTTGGAGCATCCAGCTTGCCCCTGCACAGTCTAGGAAGCCCCATTCTTTTCTCTCTCTCTCTCTCTCCCTCTCTTCTCTTCTCTTCTCTTCTCTTCTCTTCTCTCTCTCTCTCTCTCTCTCTGATGGAATTCCTAGCCACTCATCCAGCTACATGACCACACATTTGATGGCAAAACAATTAGTCATTCCAGGGCTTTACATCCTACATAATTTGTGCACTGCATGATTGCACAAGTGTGATTACGCAATCTATGCACATGCATGGTGTAGTTCCATAAGCCCATATGCGCATGTACAGGGGAATCCACAAAAAGCAAGTCACAGACTCCTCCCCTTTCTTCTTCTCCTCCCCTTCTCTCCCTGCACATGTCTTCCACAGGCCTAAGCACATTCTCTTCTGTCCCTCCTACCCTAATAAACTCTGATAGTGGATTTCCTTGTGCCTTGTGGATTTTCTCACATGGTAACAGGGCCGCTTAATGAATAACTTTGCACCACCACATAAAAACCAACTCTCTCTCTCTCTCTCTCTCTCTCTCTCTCTATCTATCTATCTATCTATCTATCTATCTTGCTCTCTTCAAACCCTGTAGCTGTGAGTCTCTAAACAAAGGAAAGGCACAAAAGCCCAGCAGCTTCCTCCTCTGATGCCACCAACTGCCCAAGTCCCTGCCTACACACTCAGCATTTGACCATACTTGAGCACAAACCCAGCTTGTGGCAGACACATCATCACCACTTGCCTTAAATCTGTAAAATCTCCCTGCCTTAGCTCGGTGTGCAACTTCTCTGGCCTTGTTCACCTGGAAGTTGCAACATACCTGTTGTTACTTTTTCAATTCAGTTTGATGTGGCTTACTGTGTCGATGGAGAAACTAATTATTAGGGGGAGAAAACCTATTACAGATAATCTTAATTTGCTACAGTATACCATTTATATAATTTGGATTCGACTCTTGTTTAAGAAAATAGAAATAAATAGTAAGTAGGTTTAAGAAAAATGTTTAAACAGATGTAAAATATAATATTATGTTTTTTATTTTTAAATTAAATTAAGGGGCTGTAAATGTCACATTAATCTATGAGATGAGTGGATACCTGTAGGCAAAATTTTCCTGTCCCAACAGCCTGGTCCCAAAAAACACACAGAGGCTTATATTAATTACAAATGCTCAGCCAATAGCTCAGGTTTGTTACTAGCTAACTCTTATATTTAATTCATTTCTATTAATCTATATACATGGCTTATGGCTTTACTTGTCCTCTAGCATGTCTTGCTTCCTGGGCAGCTGGCTGGTGTCTCCCTGACTCTGCCCTCCTTCTTCCCATCATTCTCAGTTTGGCTTTCCCACCTAACTTCCTGTCCAGCTACTGGCCTGTCAGCTTTTTATTAACCAGTGAGTACAATACATATTCATAATGTAGAAAAGGATTGTTCCACAGCAGATATCACAGGAAACAGATACCACCTTGAGCAAACAGTAAATACGTGGCTTGCTCATCTTGGCTGATGACCTCATCAGTACGGAAGCAACCATGTGACACTGCCACTATCTTTGCTAATGTTAAGAAGTCAAATGCCATGTGACTTTACCCCCATCTTGGCAAATGTAACCACACAGCATAAAAGAGTTATGGCGGCACCCATAAAACCTGCTAGTCTTACTGAACCCTCTGTTCAATCATTGCATCTCTATTATTATTATTATTATTATAATACTAAGGATGCAATACCTAGTGTGGTGGTTTGAAAGAAAATGGCGGGGCTGAGGAGATGGCTCAGCAGTTAAGAGCACTTGACTGCTCTTCCAGAGGTCGTGAGTTCAATTCCCAGCAACCACATGGTGGCTCATAGCCATCTGTAATGGGATCAGATTCCTTCTTCTGGTATACATGAAGACAGAGCACTCATATACATAAAATAAATGAATAAATAAATAAATCGAAAGAAAGAAAGAGAGAAAGAGAGAGAGAGAAAGAAAGAAAGAAAGAAAGAAAGAAAGAAAGAAAGAAAGAAAGAAAGAAAGAAAGAAAGAAAGTGCCCCCCAAAGGGAGTGGCACTATTAGGAGATGTGGCCTTGTTAGAGAAGGTGTGTCACTGTTGGGGCAGGCTTTGAGGTCTCTTTTGCTCAAGCTTCCTTCAGTGTGACTGTCAGTTGACTTCCTGCTGCTTTCTGGCCAAGATTTAGCCAGCACCACATCTGCCTGCACGCTGCCATGCTCCCCATTATGATGATGATGGACTGAACCTCTCAAACTGTAAGCAAACTACCTCAATTAAATGTTTTCTTTATAAGAATTGCTGTGGTCATGGTGTTTCTTCACAGCAATAAAAACCCTAACTGGGGCTGGAGATAAGGCTCAGCAGTTAAGAGCACTGGCTGCTCTGCCAGTGGTCGGTCCTGAGTTCAATTCCCAGCACCCACATGGTGGCTCACAACCATCTGTAATGAGATCTGGCACCCTCTTCTGGCCTAGAGGAATACATACAGACAGGAAATTGTATACATAATAAATAATAAATCTTTTTTTTTTTTTTTTTAATTTTTTGTTTTTCGAGACAGGGTTTCTCTGTGTAGCTTTGCGCCTTTCCTGGAGCTCACTTGGTAGCCCAGGCTGGCCTCGAACTCACAGAGATCCGCCTGGCTCTGCCTCCCGAGTGCTGGGATTAAAGGCGTGCGCCACCACCGCCCGGCAAATAATAAATCTTAAAAAAAAAAAAAAAAAACAACCTAAGACACCAGGCCTCTAAGACTGTTTGTTTTCTTTTATTTTCCTGAGACTAAGAAGGCAACACCAGGCCCCCAAGATGGCTTGTTTGGTTTTATTTCCCTTAATGTTATTCTTTGCTTAATTTTGAGCCTTTCAGTTACAGTAACAGAGGTTAACAAAAAGAAACAACTTCACTTGGTCACTGTCAAGTTCAGAGGAAACTATTTCCTCACAATCTGGGGTTAGAAAAAAGCCAGCATTCCTCAGGAACTTGTGAAGCTGGTTCCCCTTTACCAGAAGGAGCCAATTCCCTTTCCGCTGGCAGAAGGGACAAATGACTGCCTATTAGCATATCAAAGTGCGTGCTAGCTCCAGGCTCCCTCGGTATCACAGGTATTTATTCCACATTTCAAAGCTCAGGCCTAGCACTTTAGCTCTTCTCACCTCCTCCCCTACCCTAAACTTCCCCAGCTTCCCTCCTGCCAGCTCCTCATTCTCCTTATAAGTCTGCTATTTCAGCCACACTCCCTCTTTTGGCTACTCTTTGTCTTCATCTCTTGCTCTCCCCAACTTTCTCTCCCTGTCTCTCTGCTCTGCTCCTGCTTCTCTCACGGTCAGGTCCAGTCTGCTGGCCATTTTCAATCTACTGCTTTCTCTCTCTCTGCTCTGGCTCTCCCAGATGCCTCTGGCTGTTCTCTCTCTCATATCTACAATGAAACCTTCCCCTTAACCACACCATGGAGCGGTCATGTCGTTAGTTCATACGATCGCTTTCTAAGAGTGTCAGAGTCCAGCCCGGACCTGTAGAAGGGTTCTTGGAGGGAGGAGTGAGGAATTGAGAAATAACAGAAAGAAATATAGACATAAACGGAAAGACAGAGACACAGGATAGCTTGGGGGAGCCCTGGGTCAATACCCAGTTGCTCCGAGTTTATTCCTGATGGGATTTTTATACATCAGCAAGGGGAGGGGCAAAAGACCTCCCCCTTTCAAGATTGAGGTATGAAGTACCAACAAGTGTAGACCCTTCAAAACACCTGGTAGCCACACCTTTGGCCAAATCATCCTATTATACAGCCTTGCTGGGCAAAGCAAGCTCAGACTTTCTGACCTTGAGTAAGGCCTTACTAGGGAGCCTCTGTGGACCCCCACAAATAAGAGACTTTCAATTTTTGTTGTTGTTGTTGTTGTTCTGCTTAGTTTTCTAAACTTACTACCCTCTAGATTACAGGGACTTAAACCCAATATACATATGATGAACTGTGAAAAGGATCTCCTAAATTAGATAGTAGTTTCTTTTTAATAGAAAAGAAAATCACCATGAGTGCTTCCACAGAGTCTAGCTGTAGTAGACATAGGTGTGTCTAAGCAAGGTTGATTTTGTTCAGCTTCTCTACCTGGTGGCCCGACCCTGCCCGAGTGGGGTGAACCCCATCCCGGCCTGTTGCCCCGGGCTAGGGCAGAGGTCCAGGCCAATAGGTCTTGTCTCCGCCTTGCTGTACTTCTGCGCCCTGAGGCCCGCGCTGGAAGCCGGCCTAGTGTTCTTGCCTCAGCCCTCCTTGAGGCAGGTCCCAGGGCTGGCACACGTTGCATCCCCTCCACGCCCACCGCCTAGAGTCACTGGCCTTGGTTGCAGCCAGGTGGGATATATCTGCACCTTAAAGATAAAGCAAAAATCTTCTTTGAAATAGATGGAATTTTTTCACTTTCTGTGAACTAAAGTGATTCAATGTCTCTTTTGGATTGTTTCTGTGCTTCACGAACTGGAGTTGAACCACTCAGACCCGAAAAACAGTTTGAAATCAGTGCCCATCAATACCTGGTTGATGAGCCAGCCATTTCCTGGTCACCTCCACCTGCTAGAGCCAAGGAAGTGGTATGTTCCACTAATGTTTCTCACTATGAACTGCAAGTGGAAATAGGAAGAGGCAGCCCGATCTCTGTTCACCTTGCACAGCACACTCCTACAGGAACACTGGTAACTATCAAAATTACAAACCTGGAAAACTGCACTGAAGAGCGTCTGAAGGCTTTACAGAGAGCAGTGATCCTGTCTCACTTTTCCCAACACCCCAATATCACAACGTACTGGGCGGTTTTCACTGTTGGCAGCTGGCTTTGGGTTATTTCTCCATTTATGGCCTATGGCTCTGCAAGGCAGCTCCTGAGGACCTACTTTCCTGGTGGGATGAGTGAAACTTTAATAGGGAACATTCTCTTTGGAGCAGTATGAGGGTCGAACTACCTGCACCAGAATGGCTGTATCCATAGGAGTTTTAAAGTCAGCCATATCCTCATTTCTGGTAACGGCTTGGTGACCTTCTCTGGCCTGTCCCATCTGCATAGTTTGGTTAAGCACGGACAGAGGCATAGGGTTGTGTTTGATTTCCCACACTTCAGCACATCAGTGCAGCTGAGTCCAGAACTACTGAGACAGGATTTACATTGATATAATGTGAAGTCAGATATTTACAGTGTTGGGATCACAGCATGTGAATTAGCCAGTGGGCAGGTCCCTTTCCAGGACATGCACAGGACTCAGATGCTATTACAGAAACGGAAAGGTCCTCCATATAGCCCAGTGGATATCAGTATTTTTCCACAGTCAGACTCTAGAATGAGAAATTCCCAGTCAGGAGTAGACTCCGGGATTGGAGAGAGCGTGCTTGTCTCAACTGGAACTCACACAGTCAATAATGACCGGCTCCACACGCCATCTGCAAAAACATTCTCTCCTGCCTTCTTAAGCCTGGTGCAGCTGCGTTTGCAGCAAGATCCTGAGAAAAGGCCATCAGCAAGCAGTTTATTGTCCCATGTATTCTTCAAGCAGATGAAAGAAGAAAGCCAGGATTTCATCCTGGCCCTGCTGCCGCCTGCTTATAACGGCCATCGCTGGCACTGCCGCCAGCGTCACCGTGGAGTTTCCTGGTGACAAAGACCCAGACTGGGAATTCTAGGGTTGCCAAATCTTTTCATGTCCTCTATACTTGACAGCTTCTCCTTGCTGCTTTTCTTCTGTGCTGTTAGGTACATGCCAGGTCTAGACTTGAAAATACAGTTGGTGCGCTGGAGACCTGGTCAGTTAAAACCACTCTGCTCATGGGGTGTGGATTCATCCCCTCTGCTCGGATCAGAGTCCCTTCCCGACTTCGACATCAGACTTAGAATCCAGCTACAATTAGTGTCATCTGGTTTTTGTTTGTTTGTTTGTTTTTCTTTTCTCTAAGCTGTGACTGGTACTTTCTGGATCTCAGTGTAATTTTTGAGCCAACTAGTTTTCTTCTACATCTTGCTGTCCTCTGGGAATGAGCCCTCCCTCTGAGGACAGTGCTTCTAAGAACACCTTTTCTTCCAGAGTTTCTAGCCTTTTTGATCAGCTATTGTTGGATGAACAGACTGGTTTATTCTGGTACAAAGTCCTATTTTTGGAGAAGGGAAAATGTTTGTACTATCCTGTGGGGCATTTACCCACCAACCCCACAGCTTCCCAGAGTTTTCTTGAGTGTGAGCAGCAGGAAATATTAGATAGAAGGATTTATTGCGGAGAATCTTGTGGAGATAAACAGATAGAAAATAAAGAATAGCCTTGAGAGGGCCTGGAACCTTTTCCAACGGCCCCGACTGTCTCTGCCCCAGGGTTTTTATAGAGATGCCAAGGGGGTGGAGCAAATGACCTCCTCCCCCAGCACAGCCAAGTGCAGACCATCTCAGACACCTGCACTCAGGCCCGTGGTCCTAATCACCCTCTATGCGGACCTGCTGGGTAAAGCCACGAGGAACCCGAGAATGGGCTCCCACACTATCCCTTTTACATATGGTAACATCAAACTGAGCCTTGCTCACCTTAAATAATTCACTTGAAATATAAAGAGAAGATGCAATTTGCATCTTAAAAGGGAGGGGGCTAAAGTAACACTTTTCTACCTGTGTAAATTATAGATCCTTAATTCATGCACCCTGTAGGAGCTCAATAAAGATTTATTAAATGGTCGGCATCCCCCAACTTTTTAGAGGGACAAGTTGATAGTAAAACAGCACTGGTTGGTGGCGCTGGTTACCAGCGGAAAAGTCACGGGCCACAGCAGAACCCAATGTTAGTTTTTAGAGCTTTATTAGGAGGTAAAGGCTGGGAAAAGAAAGAGGGGAGCCAGGCCTGGTGGGGGAGGGAAGCAGGGTGGGGGAGGGAGCAGAGCAGAGAGAAAACACAGAGAGAGAGGGTGGGGGGGTCCGCGTCTGGCTTTTTTAAGGTGGGTACATAGTTGTCTATGCCCGCTGATGACGTAAGACGCCAGACCCCGAGGAGTGAGAGCAGAATCCTAACACAAGTGGCGTTCAGCCACCCGAGCTTGAGCAATAACAGTTCTGTGACACCCTTAACATTTAAAAAATTTAAAAATAATTTAGAAAAAAATAAAATAAAATAAAACCTACCAAACTGGTACAATGGCCCCACTGGGTGTTCAATAACCATACTTAGAGGCCTACACTGATGTGGTAAGAGGAATTAAAAGGGAGAATATTTTCCCCCTTGTCTCCCAAGGTCAACTAAGTCCCAGCAAACTGTGAGGCTATATTTAGCTCCATGTTTTTTATTTAATGAGACCATTTAGAAATTTGTCTACATTTACATGCTTGGAGAAACTCTGGCAACAAGGGACCTTCATCCCTTTCACCCAGGCTAGATGCAATTCAATGGACTAGTCCTGTATTCTCTCCTGCTCCCTTTTTTGATTCTCTGTAGCCCCCTGCTGCTTCTGCTGGCTCACTTTGGTGTAACACTCCTGGAAGTGGAACTAGTCACCATCACCCTGAATCGATTCTATACTCACTTCCTCTCATAGGCTCACTCTCTCTCTCTCCAGTCTCTACTCTTCCCCTTCGCTCCACCTCCTCAGCAATCTCTGTTTCACTCTGTAACTGAATCATCTGTGTACTGGATAGTTTTTTGTCAACTTGACACCAACTAAAATCATTTGAGAGGAACAACCCTCAATTAAGAAAATATCTCGGGCTGGAGAGATGGCTCAGAGGTTAAAAGCATTGACTGCTCTTCCAGAGGTCCTGAGTTCAATTCCCAGCAACCACATGGTGGCTCACAACCATCTGTAATGAGATCTGGTGCCCTCTTCTGGCCTGCAGTCATACATGCTGTATACATAATAAATAAATAAATCTTTAAAAAAAATATCTCTATAAGATTGGGATGTAGGCAAGCCTCTGGGGCATTTTCTTATTAGTGATTGATGGGGGAGGGCCTGGCCCATTGTGGGTGGTGCCATCCCTGGGCTGGTGGTCCTAGGTTCTATAAGAAAGCAGGCTGAGCAAGACATGGGGAGCAAGCCAGGAGGTAGCACCCCTCCATGGCCTCTGCATCAGCTCCTGCCTCCAGGTTCCTGACCTGTTGAAGTCCTGTCCTGATTTCCTTCAGTGATGAACAGTGATATGGACAATAAGCCAAATAAATCCTTTCCTCCCCAACTTGCTTTTTGGCCTGGTGTGTTATCACAGCTTACTTGGTAACCTAAGTAAGACAATCTGCTTACAGCCCTCTGTTTTTCAAAAGTCTCTCCAGGAATGCAGGGTGTCAATAGCATGATCCAATCAAGGTAGAACTCTCCTCCAGCTTAGTGGTCAAAGGGCCCCCCTCTTCAGCAGCAGAAGGACTTGGAAGTATACAGCTCCATCAATGACCCTCTTCAGCATGAAATGGCTAAGAAATGACCTACACCACCCCCACTCCATTTTCTATACCCCTTTAGGGTTTGGAATGATAGAGTACCTCTCCTGTAAAGAGGATTCCTACAAGGCTACAGATAATCCTTCTCAGCCTTCCTCAGTTGTCTTGGAAAGGAACATCTGTGGGGACAGCCTGTCTCTCCTTGGACAAACAACTTTGGGAAGGAGAGGCTGCAGTGGGTAAATGTGGGCTGCATGCTGCAACCATTTCTGCATTCCTAAGACCCTCACACCATCCCCTATAAAGGGTCACGGCCATCTTTTTTCTCTGACGGACCACACAACTTCCCATGGGTTATGCCAATAAACATAGTCCTGCCTGCTGAAGGTCAGGCTGCTGGTTATTTTCTGCATCTGTCCCTTGAAGCTGCCTCAGAAATATAACATTCACCTTCTACCTTGTTTGAGACAAGGTCTCTTATTGTTCAAAGCTACTTATGCAAGGCAGTACCGGCTAGCTGGCTCACAAGCTGTCTCCCATCTCACTTTAGGAAGACTGGGATTACAGATGTGTGCTAACATGTCAAGTTTCTTGTGGGTTCTGGATCCAAACAGAAGCCACCACACTTGCACAGCCAGCATGTATCCCCCGAACCACCCACTGTCCTTTACCCAGCTGAATGGTCTTGGTACTTTCATCAAAGACTGACAAGGTGAGGAGTAACTCAGTGGTGGGTGCTCACCCAGGATGCATAAATGGCCCTGGGCTGCAGCCCAAGCACCGCCACTACCCCACAAAAAATGCTTGGCCATATATGCGAAGATTTCTTTCTGGGCTATTATTGTGTGGTTTGCTGGTAAAATGTAACACAAGGATTCTGAGTCTTTGGCTCTACCTCAAAGTATAAACTACATGCAACCATTTCCTTAACCCCTTCAGCCATATCTGATGTCCAAGCTATTACCACCTTTGACCTGACCTACTCCAGCAGCCAATTCTGTTCACAGAGCATGTCCACTCACGCTTCTCCTATGTGGAGCAGTCAGCTACTTCTGTAAAATGAAAGGCCAGGGCTTCGGTTTCCCACCAGTCTAAGAATCCTACCTAGATCCTCAATCACAGTGAGTAGCATCCTTGTCTGGTCAGCACTGGTTCCCTTGATCTTGTGAGACTTTCTCAAGGTAACTAGGCTACAGCCTCCTCATCCAGAGCCACGCTGCTATTGCAACCTTCTCATTTCTATGTACAGGGCCAAGGGGCCAGAACAAGTCCCTCATGGTAGTGCAGTAGTACGTTTTTTGAAATTTTTGTTTTAAATTTCTGGCTATGCAGATAAGGCTGGCCTTGAACTCAAAAATCCTCCTGACTCGGCCTTCTAAGTGCTGGTATTAAAGGTGGGCATTATCAGCCGGGTGGTGGTACTGCATGCCTTTAATGCCAGCACTCAGAAGGCAGAGGCAGGTGGATTTTTGTGAGTTCAAGGCCAGCCTGGTCTACAGAGCAAGCTCCAGGACAGCCAGGATTGCCCAGAAAAACCCTGTCTCCGAAAACAAAACAAAACAAAAACTGAACATCAAGAAAATAAATAACCCAATTTAAAAATGGGGCACAGAACTAAGAGAGAGCTCTCAAAGGATGAAACACAAAGGGCTGGGAAACACTTTTGAAATGTTCACCATCCTTAGCCATCAAAGAAATACAAGTTTAAACTATTTTGAGATTTCCTCTTACCCCAGTCAGAACAGCTATGGTAATAGAAGCAAATGCTGGTGAGGACGCGGGGAGGCAGGAACACTTATTCATTGCTGGTGGGAGTGCAAACTTGTACAGCCAGTGTGACAGTCAGTGGGACTGTTCCTCAGAAGGCTTGGGAAAGATCTACCTCAGTAGAACTAAGGCTGGCTCGCCCTGACTTCTGCTACAAAGCATCCAGGTGCTCGCTGCTTTTGCAGGAGTCTGATGCAACAAACAACTGGCTACACAGTTACTTTATCCTTCCACGGTTTGCAGGAGTCTGATGCAACAAACAACTGGCTACACAGTTACTTTAGCCTTCTACCGAACTAAGGACACGGCCCAGCCAGTTGTACCATTACACTTTACCTTACTGAACAAAACTTACATTAATCATGATGTTAGAAGATTTTCCCCCATTGACTTTGTCTCAGTGTTTCCCACAAAGTTGTAATAGAGGAGACCCAGTGACCAGTTCTGAATTTATGCTGCAGGCCAAAGAAAATGTCAAATTCTCCTCCACCAAACCTTACATCTAGTAATGGACGATGGTGAAGTCATCACCTATGACAAAGTCTGCTATTTTAAAAATGGTTTTCTTCCCTATTCTCTTCCTTTAATAAGGGCAAAACTTCCCAAACTTTCTTAAGTACACTCTCAGTAAGAATTGTAGTAGTACCAAAAGTCTCACTTTTTGATGTCACAGATGCTACCTCACATAACACGCTCCAAGGATACACACTGTCACATATGGTGTCTCCCGTTCTGGATCTTTGCCATCTGTTAAGTTTTATCTTGGCCTTTTAGATGGGCCCTCCTCTAAGGACTCACTGTTGCCCCTTCTACATCACCTTCTGCCAACTCTGAAACAGAGTTGTCTACGCCCTTGTCTTAGTCACTGTTCTGCTGCTGTAAGGAGATACCATGACCACAGCAACTCTTAATAAAGGAAGCATTTATTTGGGACTTGCTTACAGTTTCAGAGGTTTAGTCCATTACTCTCATGGTGGGGAGAATGGCGGCACACAGGCAAACATGGTGCTGGAGAGTAGCTGAGAGTTCTACATCTGAATCCAAAGGCAGCAGAAGAGAAAGATACAGGGCCTGGCTTGGGCTTTTGAAACCTCAAAGCCCACTCCCAGTGACACCTTTCCTCCAACAAGGTCACACCTACTCCACCAAGGCCACACCTCCAAATCCCTTCCAAGTAGTGCCACTCTCTGATGACTAAGCATTCAAATATATGAGCCTATGGGTCCATTCTTTTTTTTTTTTTGGTTTTTCAAGACAGGGTTTCTCTGTGTAGCTTTGCGCCTTTCCTGGAACTCAATTGGTAGCCCAGGCTGGCCTCGAACTCACAGAGATCCGCCTGCCTCTGCCTCCCAAGTGCTGGGATTAAAGGCGTGCGCCACCAACGCCCGGCTATGGGTCCATTCTTATTCAAACCACCACAAAGATGCATGGGAATCTTCTAAAAGCTCCCAGCTTGTCTGCCTGCAGGGTTGAAGAGATCTCAAGGAGAAGGAAAATTTGGAGGAAAGGGGAAATTTGGTCACGCCAGGCTGGCTGAACCTGTCAGTCAATCTCAGAAGCAGGGATCCTACGCCCAAAAGGTCTTCTCCAGCACTAACTCTTTTATTTCCTTGCTTCACTCTTTTTCAAGTCCAGTTTGACTCTGCTTCAACTTCTGTCACAAGGAAAGAGTACAGTTTTCCATTTTGCCTTCTCTATCAGCTTTCAGCATGGGGAATTCTTTGCCTCCTGTATCTCATCAGCATGCAAGACCATTAAATGCCTTACTTAGATAAGTTAGAACTAAGGTGTCATTGAAACAAGACCGTAAACTTTCATCTCTAGGTACATCATGAATGCATCATTCCTGTGGGCCTCCTTGTCCCAGGCCCTATCTTCATCAGACAGTGGAGCAGCCCTGCCCTCCGATGCTCCAGCAGAGGCAGGCCTCTACCAGCTCCTCAACTGAGGATGTCTGGCCATTCCACCACAGCAAAAAAGTCTTCTTTCACCTTAAGAACATTCTGGCCGTGCAATAGCTTTGGATGCAAAGGACGGACAGGTTACTTGTTGATGATACAAATCCAAGAGCTTTCAAGGAAAGTTTAATTACCCGGGTCTCTTAAATAAGAAAACTTCAAACCTGAGGCTCAGTTACCTGCCAGCTCTCAGTTGGTTAATAGACAATCAGTGGAACCTCCCTCCAGGCTCAGACTCTGCCCCAAGGGCGTAAAGTAAGTAAATAGATAAATAAATGTCCCCATCTTAGGACACACTCAGAATCTTCTTCCATTAACAGCAAAAGCCTGCCAAGACTGTCACAGACTTAGTCATGAAAGGACCAAGCAGATGCCATAACAGGCTGCTCAGTCTTCTCTCAGAGATCAGGCCTCAATTTCAGTTTCCTGAGACTGAGCAAGCAGTCTCTGGGAGGGCTGTGAACAAAAGACATAGATAGTCCTTGCAGTAGCTCCCTTTCTGCACGTAAAGTTCAGCCAGATGTTTACTGTATGGGGCCCCTCACCAACTTAGAGTTATGTGCATGAGTCAAGGACAGAGCCTGGACCACTGAGCCAGCCCCCACAGTCAGTACTTGCTTGGCCAGCCAGCCCCCATGGTGGCTCAAGGATTCCTAAGTGCAGATAAGAACTTAGACCCCTTCTTCCCAGGTGGCTTTATCAGCTACAGAAACTTAAGAAAACACAGAGTCAGGATATTCAACCATCTGGCAGAGGTTAAGTGGTCATAAAACATCCCAAACTTCACGACCCCGGAGATGGGTTGTAAAACTCCTGACAGGGCAAACAGATAAGACCAAGTCCAGGCCCGGGAAAAACTGGACCAATCAAGGATGGACCCGTACTAACCCCCTCCCTTCTAAAAAATTTGATGGGTTTTGCCTATAAAAACTAACTTCCCCAAGAAAGGACAAGCTCCTCCCGGCCTCACTGCTACGAGTGAGTCCTCTGATGAGCTTCCCTGACCATGGCTTGTAATTAAGAACAATAAACCTTGCTTTTGCATTCTGTACCTAAAGTCTCTGGTGGCTTCTTTGGGGACGTGATCTGGGCATAACAGTCATCCTACAACCAGCTACAAAACGACAGATAGTAAAGAGATTGCTTCCACCCTGTTTCTTTCACTGACTTTTAAAAAGACAGATTCTGACTAGACCTCTAAATGTTTCACATGTAATAATCAGGCCTTGTCTTTCCTACTAAAACAGGGAAACTCACAAACAAGCTTCTGTGGGGAAAAATAAATTGAACTACCATACCACTGCTGCTGACTATTTTTCTCTCTTCTTTTCTTTCACTTTCTTTTCTTTTCTTTTTCTTTCCTTCCCTTCCTCTTTCTTTCTTTCTTTCCTTCCTTCTTTTTTTCTGTTTTTGTTTTTTTTGTTTTTGTTTTTGTTTTTGAGATAAGGTTTCTCTGTATAGCCCTGACTGTCCTGGAACTCACTCTGTAGACCAGGCTGGCTTCAAACTCAGAGATCTGCCTGCCTCTGCCTCCCAAGTGCTGGGATTAAAGGCAAGACAATACCACCTAGTTGCTGCTGACTTTTAAAAATGGCTTTTATTAATCCTTTATGCTCTAATGTTTTAAAAAGGCCGGGAGGCGGGGTCGGGGCTGCGGGGGAACTTGTTTTTTTAGTGACTGATCTCAACAACAAAGCACCTATGTCTCAGGGCATTAAGAGAGGAAACAGTAAACCTTTTTTTTGGGGGGGGGGTTGGTTTTTTTTTCAAGACAGGGTTTCTCTGTGTAGCTTTGCGCCTTTCCTGGAACTCACTTAGTAGCCCAGGCTGGCCTCGAACTCACAGAGATCCGCCTGGCTCTGCCTCCCGAGTGCTGGGATTAAAGGCGTGCGCCACCACCGCCCGGCCAGTAAACCTTTTAACAGGTTAAATGGATGGAAAGATTCTAGTAAAGAATGATTTATGTATGAATGTTAAAGTGGACGGATATGTCCAGACAGAAGAAAGGTAAAAAGCTTATACACGTTGTGAAAACCGAATGGAAAGGAAAAGGGGAGGGTTTATGCAGGTTGTGAGGGTGTTGGTCAGTGGCTGCAGGTATGTGAAAGAGGAGACTTAAAGATGATACAATGTTAAATTCAAAGTCTCACATCTCGATGTTAAATCTCTACTTCAATCAATGCAGTTCTCAGAAATCAACCTGCTCTTAGTAACCATGGTAAGCCTTGGCCACTAAAGCTTTACAAAAACAATTAAAGGTATCAGACACTGCCTCAAAATTAAATCCCCTTTGGTCGTTTGAAACTTGTTTGTGTTTGTATTGAAGTCTTTCCAGGTTTTATTTTTTTTTTTTTAAGATTTATTTATTTATTATGTATACAGTGTTCTGCCTGCATGCATCCCTGCAGGCCAGAAGAGGGAGCCAGATCTCATTACAGATGGTTGTGAGCCACCATGTGGGTGCTGGGAATTGAACTCAGGACCTCTGGAAGAGCAGGCAGTGCTCTTAACCTCTGAGCCATCTCTCCAGCCCCCCAGGCTTTATTTTTGCTACAGCTCAAACAGCTGGGATGTTTGGAGACACTGACTGCTTTCTCTATAATGAGGATTTCAGCACAGAGGATTCATGTCCCATGACTATCCTATAACCCCAGAATTGAACAAATCCATTTATTACTTAAATATATAAACAAACAAACAAAAAAAAGCTGGGCAGTGGTGGTGCGTGCCTTTAATCCCAGCACTCGGGAGGCAGAGCCAGATGGATCTCTGTGAGTTTGAGGCCAGCCTGGTCTACAGAGCGAGATCCAGGACAGGCACCAAAATCACATGGAGAAACCCTGTCTCCAAAAACCAAACCCAAACAAAATAAAACAAAACAAAAAAGTGGGGTGGGGATAGGGATTAACTTCCCAGGAGCAAGTTACATTTTAATTTTGTTGTTGTTGTTTTGAGACAGGGTTTCTCTGTGTAGCCCAGGCTGTCCTGGAACTCACTGCATAGACTAGGCTGGCCTTGAACTCACAGAGATCCACCTGCTTCTGCCTCCCTAGTGCTGGGATTAAAGATGTGTGCCATCAGACTCAGCTACACTTTAATTAAAAATAGTTTCTCTCAGTCAGGTGGTGGTGGCACATGCTTTTAATCCCAATACTAAGGAGGCAGGGGCAGGTGGCCAGCCTGGTCTACATAGTGAGTTCCAGAACAGCCAGGTCTATGCAAAGAAAGCCTGTCTCAAACAAACAAACAAACAAAAAAACAAACAAACAAAAAAGCAAGTAGTTTTATCCAAACTATGGTTTTATCTAAATTCTCTCGAGGACTTCGCCAACATCCGGGTCTCATTTCCTTCATAACTTAGAGTTGAGGTTCCACACTGTACTTCCTTGAACAGGCTTCCTCTGGATTCCAGCAGGATTGGTAAAGCCATCCCATAAACTGGTACCAGAAGACAACAACCTTGTAACAAAAGAGGGACACTTTCCTGAATTTCAACTACATGTAAGCTGCCTGTCACTTCTAATTCTACTCCATTTATTAAGCTTCTTCTCATTTCACTCTGCTTTGTCTCCTGGCTTTAAGTCTCAGACAGAGTCATGTCTGGATTCCTGCTATCTTGACTCATCCATGGCATGGGCAATCTGCTTTAAGACAACTTAGTTATGACTTGGAACATATACATATACATATACATATACATATACATATGTGTGTGTGTTTGGGGGGGGGGTTTCGAGACAGGGTTTCTGTGTAGCTTTGAAGCCTGTCCTGGAACTCGCTCTGTAGACCAGGCTGGTCTCAAACTCACAGAGATCCACCTACCTCTGCCTCCCAAGTGCTGGGATTAAAGGTGTGCACCACCACCGCCCAGCTCTGGAACGTATATTTTTTAAAAAGATTAATTGGATGATTCTGGCAGCTATGATAGCTGCCACAGTTATCAAAACCACCCCAAACCACAGCAATTGTAAATTCCTATCCTCAGATAAACATAAAATGGTGTTTGATATCTAACTGGCTAAACACTTGTAGTTGGTTTTCGGGATTAAATCTTAAGATGTGGTCTTTTACAGGAATAGCCCATTCTGTTTGTCTGCCTCCCCCTCAAAGTTCTACCCTGCCCTTGTCCCCTTTTCTAAGGGACCACCTGGAATGAGGTGACGCCAATTCAGGCTGCTCCCACAGTACACCATGACTTGGCCAGCTCTCCATCCTTCACAACGGTGCAGACCACTCAGGAGGGAGATTTTATTTTACAATGAATCCTTTCTGAAGAGATCCATAATTCTGCCTCAGAGATGGTCACCCTACTGCTTATGTCCAGGAAAGCTACAGAAAGAGTGCTGGGCATGCAGCGGGACCAGACTGCCTTAGCATCTCACACAAGGCCTGCAGTGCAGCCACAAGACATTTGGCCATCTTAGTAATAAAGAGACCTCTCTAAGAGCTAGCTAGTGTTCTTCTGTGTGTGTGCCTGTGCACATGTATAAGTGAGTGCATGTGTCTGTGTGCATGTACATGCATGTGTGTGTGCCTATGTGAGTATGTATGTGTGTACATGCTTATGTATGTTCGCGCTTGAGCGCCTGTGTGTGTATACATTATGTGTGTGCGGGTGTGCATATGTGCATCCTCATTCATGTACACGTGTGTGGCACATGTAGGTGTCTGTGTGTGGGTATATGTCCATGCATGTGTGCACCTGTACACATACAGGCACATGTGTGTATTTAAGTAAATATTTAAACCACTACAAAAGAACAAAATACTAATCTGAGTGTAGCACTGTTGGGCATTGTGCTGGCTAGTTTTACATCAACTTGACATAAGCTAGCAGTGGTCCTAGACCTGTGGGTTGAGACTCCTTTGGGGGTCAAACAACCCTGTCACAGAGGTTGCATATCAGATATTTACATTATGATTCATAACAGTAGCAAAATTACAGTTATGAAGTAGCAATGAGATAATTTTATGGTTGGGGGTCACCACAACCTGAGGAACTGTATAAAAGGGTCGCAGCATTAGGAAAGTTGAGAACCATTGAGCTGGAATTATATGAAAGAAGGAAACCTCAATTGAGAAAATGCCTCCATAAGTTCCAGCTGTAGGGCATTTGTTTTGTTTTTCGAGACAGGGTTTCTCTGTGTAGCCCTGGCTGTCCTGAAACTCACTCTGTAGACTAGGCTGACCTCAAACTCACAGAGCTCCATCTGCCTCTGCCTCCTGAGTGCTGGGATTAAAGGTGTGCATCACCACTACCCAGTGGGCATTTTCTTAATTAGTGATTGATGGATGAGGGCCCAGCTCATTGTTAGTGGTGTCATCCCTAGGCTAGTGGTCTTGGGTTTAATAAGAAAGCAGGCTGCACAAGTAATGGAGAGCAGGACAGTAGGCAGCACCCCTCCATGGCCTCTGCATCAATGCCTGACTCCAGATTCCTGCCCTGTTTGAGTTCCTGTCCTGACTCCCTCCAATGATGGACTACAATCTGGAAGTGTAAGCTAAATAAACCATTTCCTCCCCAACTTGCTTTTGGTCATGGTGTTTCATCGAAGCAATAGATACCCTAACTAGGACAGGTAGAAAGTATAACAAACATGGCTTTAATTTTCAGGTTGCTTTTGGAATGGAACATGTGAAACAGCTTTTAATACATTCATGACGAGGAGGAGTCAGGAGGCCTCAATTCTTTGGACTTGAAGTCTGACTTTCTGCTTGGGACTTGGATTTCTTGACCCCAGATTCTGTGGTTCCTGCAAGGCTGTGTGTATTTCTTTTTAAAAGTCTGTAAAACCAGTAAAAGTTGCTGATGCAGAGGGGCAACTTGCCCTGCCCACTGAGCATGCTCCAGCACAGCTGAGTAAGTATCCAAGCTCCATGCTTGGATAACTCAGTAATCACCAAACCCAAGACATTGAGGTCCATTTCTCTTGGTCAAAGAGAGCTATTTGCAGCAGAACCATTTAGCAACCTTTCCAACTGCTGTGCCACATATCCACACAGGTCAGGGCTGCCACTGTGTACCTGAGGCTCTCACACCTCAGGACTGCCACCTCTGGTGTGGGTGTTCTCAGGGGAGGTGGCATGGGCACGATGGACCAACCTGGCTGCTCACAGGCACCTGCCACAGTGCTTGGTTTCCTGCGATTGTGGACACAGGTGTCTTTTAGAGTATCACAGTGGTGCGATGCCCGGATGCAGGTGGGCAACAGGCAGTTAGAGCTGGAATGCCTTCCATGTGTTCCCAGGCCAAAGTCCAGGTCAAGAGCCCGGTTGCAATTGCTTGTCACTCATCACTTGTCCTTCTCCTGTGGTAGAGGGAGGTTCCAGTCTGCAGGGGGTCTCTGCCTCAAGGCCCACACCAGGGTCTGCTTCTGTGCAGCCTGGACCCGTGCCTGCTCACTCTCACAGAGGGATCGCTGTACAAATGAGATTCTGGTCACTTACTGCCTCACAACGGGATCCCTAGTACTGTCACATGGTACCCATCCCACCCTCTTCCTCAGCACTTTTCTGGAGAGAGGAACAAATGGGAACATACTGTCCACACAGATCCGTAGCTCAGCTGCTTCTCCATAACATACCTTGAGAACCGTTCCATTTTAGTACACACACAGCTAGGCCATGCTTTCTCTGCAGCACACATCATCTTGATTTATCACCTTAACCAGCAATTTTATTGTGTTCTTAGTTTTGTTTTTTGTTTTTTGTTTTTTTGTTTTTTTGTTTTTCAGAGACAGGGTTTCTCTGTGTAGCTTTGCGCCTTTCCTGGAACTCACTTTGGAGATCAGGCTGGCCTCGAACTCACAGAGATCCGCCTGCCTCTGCCTTCAGAGTGCTGGGATTAAAGGCGTGTGCCACCACCGCCCGGCTGTTCTTAGGTTTTTTTAGACAGGATCTCAAGCAGCCCAGGCTGGCCTCATGATCACTATGTATGACCTTCACTTTCTGATATTGATGCCTCCACCTCCTGAGTGCTGGATCATAAGCATGCACAACCATGTCCAGTCTCTGACTTCAGCCATTTAAAAGCATCTCCTAGGTCTCAGCTACAGCAGACCTGGAGAGTGTGGAGCAAGCCTGAGAGTGGGGACACTGAGTGAGGAAGAGACAGCAGTCCAAAGTTACTGTTGGACTCTGCATAAAAGGTTCCCCTTATTATGACGGGATGTCCCTGGTGAGGTGTCAGATGCTATGGAGGCCTCTTAAACTGGGAATGGTAGTGACTAGCCGTATCGGCAGAAGTTAGCAGACAAAGCCAAAAGGATCTGAAGTTTCAAACCAGCTTGGGCTATATAGCCAGATCCTGTCTCTAAAAAGGTCATTATTGTTTAAGAAGCAAACAGAAGTTGAGTATGTTGGTGCATGTCTGTTATCCCAGAACTCAGGAGATGGAAACAGGGAAGGAAGTCCAGGCTCAGAGAGATCCTGCTTCAGGAAATCAGGTGGTGGTTGGGAAGACGCCTGATGCCAGCAGAGGGCCGCTGCATGCAATGTGTGCACCGAATACACATGCATGCAACAACGCACCCATACTATACAAAGACTTTTTTTTTTTTTTACTTCATAGGGGCTGGAGAGATGGCTCAGCAGTTAAAATCACTGACTGCTCTTCCAGAGGACTGTTTGATTCCCAGCACCCACATGGCAACTTACAACCATCTGAAAGTCAGTTCCAGGGGATCCTCAGGCAGTGTATGCACATGGTACAGACATATGCAGGCAAAACACACATAAAATAAGAATAAAAGTACTTTAAAAATTGTACAGAAATAATCGATTCTGTATTCTGATTTCATGGTGAATTGCTTATCTGTAACCTTTGTCCATTTTTCTATTCAGAGGCATCTTTGCTTTTTACTTTAATTTATGATAGTTCATATATAGTTACAGACAGTAAGTTTCCAGTTTCTTGCCATACAAACAACCTTTCTGCCATGCTTTTTACTTTCATTTATTAGGGTTTGCCATGTTTCTGCTGTTTTCTGCGATTTTTAAAAAATGTTTCAGGGCTGGGTGGTGGTAGCGCAGGCCTTTAATCCCAGCACTCAGGAGGCAGAGCCAGGCGGATCTCTGTGAGTTCGAGGCCAGCCTGGTCTACAGAGCGAGATCCAGGACAGGCACCAAAGCTACACGGAGAAACCCTGTCTTGGGGGGGAAAAAGTTTCAGTAGCTTGTTTTCCACATCGGTTTGACTGTTTCAGAATGTTTAGCAATGTTTTCAACACCTAACCTCTCGCTCCTTGACCTCCCTCTGCTGGCGAGGAGAGGGACTCTGTGTCCTGGAGTGTTCGCTCCCCTTATTCCCATCACACTGCCCAGACTGGAGTGTTCTCCTCATCACCCTGTATCAGAGGTCGCCCAAGGAGACAACTATTTGTTTAACGAATGGACACCGGGGCCACCTGTGTCTTAGCTAGTTCCTAGGCTTTGAATCACTCCCACCTGGAGGGAGGAGGGAGGCTCACTGACTCAGGAAGCACAGGAAATGTAGGAGCAAGAAGCTCAGAGAGTTAAAAATTCACCAGCCTCCTACCCAAAGCTATAAAAGCAGTAACAGTGGCTGGGAGAGGACTCTGGAGCTGCTCAGAAGGAGTCCGCGGAGCTCCAGGGATCACCCATGCTGGGCCTTCAGGTAATGCTGCTGCCTTTGAGTCACCCAACAAAGTCACTGGTCCACCAAGCTAGATGAAGTGGAAGCCTTTCTTTGGTCCGTCATTCCACAAGCTTTTCAGAGTAAGTGGAGGTTTCTTCACACCTCCCTAGAGAAGGTCCAGCCCCATTACTGGCCTCTGTCCTCTACCCCCCCCCCCCCCCCCCCCCCCCCCCCCCCCCCCCCCCCCCCCCCCCCCCCCCCCCCCCCCCC
>CABHPH010150170.1:0-24866 GCA_902168325.1 Peromyscus nudipes
CGCCAGCGCCAGCGCCAGCGCCGCGCGCCCCCGACACGACACTCGAGCGCGCGCCCGGGGGCCCTCTTGGTCGCGCTCCCTGGTGGCAGCTCGCCAACGCGCACGAGCGCCCCCGCAGACCCTAGTTAGCCAAGGTCCGTGGTCCTTGCCCCGCCCTCCCTCGTTGCCCCACCCACCTGCCTCCACCGCTTAGAAATCCCCATCTCCTTCAAAAACTTGCTTTCCTACGGTAAAATCTACTTTTAAAGTAAGCGGCACATTCTGGTGATCGAGAAATGCGTCATTTAATAAGTAAAAGCATAGATAGTTTTTTTTATATCCTCCCCCAAATTGGCTTCAGTCCAGAGTTTGGGTGGGGATGGAGAGCTAGGTCCAATAGGGACCGTCCTTGGGTTCCAGAGTGTTCCCTTTAGGGGTGTTCTAGGCTTACTGATCTCCCTGCGAGTGGTGCCTGGGAAATGGCTGGTTGGTTTTTTGTTGGTTTGTCTTGAATTCCATTACTATAAAAGAAAGGGCGGGGGAGAGGGGGCTAAGAGTGATATCTGCTAGACTTATGGAGCTGGGGGCGGGGCAGGCTCGGGTAGGGGGATAGCAAATGTCGTGTGAAGGAAGTTTCTGGAGATTCCCTGTGCCTTTCAGGACACCATCCAGCAGTTGGAAAATGAGCTTCGGGGAACTAAGTGGGAAATGGCTCGTCATTTGCGAGAGTACCAGGATCTCCTCAACGTCAAGATGGCCCTGGACATCGAGATTGCAGCTTACAGGTACAGGTTTCCTGCAGACTTGGTCCAGGCGCTATCCGCACTGCGGAGGGAGCCTGCTGGCTCACAGCCTTCCCCACTGGGGCCAAAGCTGACAGTGTTAGCTCAGAGGCCTGGCTCCCCTGCTCAGTTAAAAACAAATGGAATCCTAAGTACTGAGATGCAGTTTTATCACTTTTATTAATCTTAAAGGTGAATGTGGGGAGGATCCGGGAGGAGGGAGGAGTTGGGGGAGGCAAAAAGAATATGATCAAAATATAATTGTACTAAAAAAAAAGCCCAAAAATGCACCCAAAAAAAGTGGGTAAAGGATATTTTTAAGTTGCTGGAGGCCACACCAATAGGCATAAACATTTTGTTTTAAATGTCTTTGTATGTCTGACAGGCAGATGAAGTTTTTATTTTTAATATTTCATCTGATGATTCTAACTCTTTTATAATGCCAAGGACAAACACCAGGTCATTCTGCTTCTGTTTCTCTTACAGCATTCTGTTGCCATCATCTGGCTGAGACTAGATATAGACACATTAGAATATAGATACATTTATTTTAAGTCTATGGATGATATCCATGCATTTTCTCTGACTACAGTATATGTGATACCTTCATATAGCTAGATCTATACAAGCATTATGTATAGAACCATACAGAACTAAATGTATAGGCAATTGTAAGTTTGATCTCTTTATCAATAGGCTGGTTATAGGTCTCCTGACTGTTTTTCTGCTGACCAGATTCAAGGCACACAGCTCTTGACAAAGCAATCATTTCCTATAAGACGTTACAGCAAGAATAAACTGCACTTTCTTTAAAAAAAAAAAAAAACAGATGATTGTACAAATAGACATATTGTCACTGAAATCTTAGAACAAATTATAGCTGGGCTCACCTATATTCACATCTAGCTATAATTTAAATTCATCAACATTCTGATTCATGCCCAATAGTTTTAATTTTTTTAAATTGAACATTTTATTTGCTCTCACAGTTCATACAAATCTTGACCATTCAAATGACGAGGGAGGCCACCATTTGGGGGATGGAGAGGGTTGGCGGCTAGGGACCTTCTGAGCACGTTCATACTGCACCAATGGCTGACTGCTGCAGAGCTCAACTTACTGTCTGGGTGTGGTTAATGGTCTACTGGGAGTGGCTAGATACTGCAGCAGAGAACCGGCTGGCGCTCTTTGGAGAATCTGCCCCTGAATGTGATGTAACACGTCAGTTAAGTGATAGTAGACGCTGCACTGGTAGACAGAATGTCTTCCTTATGTGGTTCTATCTATTCTAAAGTGGCCTGAACATTACCCTTATGGTAATGAAGATTAGAAAGCCACATAAGTCTTCAACGTTGTCTCATCCTCTTTGATTCCTTCCTTAGGAAACTCCTGGAGGGTGAAGAGACCAGATTTAGCACATTTTCAGGCAGCATCACCGGGCCTCTGTACACACACCGACAGCCCTCAGTCACAATATCCAGTAAGATTCAGAAGACCAAAGTGGAGGCTCCCAAGCTCAAGGTCCAACACAAATTTGTGGAGGAGATCATAGAGGAAACTAAAGTGGAAGATGAAAAGTCAGAAATGGAAGACGCCCTCACAGCCATCGCAGAGGAGTTGGCAGCCTCCGCCAAGGAGGAAAAGGCAGAGGAGGCCGAGGAAAAGGAAGAGGAACAGGAAGCCGAAAAGTCTCCTGTGAAGTCTCCTGAGGCTAAGGAAGAGGAGGAAGGGGAAAAGGAGGAAGAAGAAGGCCAGGAGGAAGAAGAAGAGGAAGACGAAGGTGTCAAGTCAGACCAGGCGGAAGAGGGAGGATCTGAGAAGGAAGGCTCCAGTGAAAAAGATGAAGGCGAGCAGGAAGAAGAGGGAGAAACCGAGGCAGAAGGTGAAGGAGAGGAAGTGGAAGCTAAGGAGGAAAAGAAAACTGAAGAAGTGGCTGTCAAGGAGGAAATCAAGGTAGAGAAGCCAGAGAAAGCCAAGTCCCCTGTGCCAAAGTCACCAGTGGAAGAGGTAAAGCCAAAACCAGACACCAAGGAAGGGAAAGGTGAGCAGAAGGAGGAAGAGAAAGTTAAGGAAGAAAAGAAGGAAGTCGTCAAGGAAGCACCCAAGGAAGAGAAGGTGGAGAAAAAGGAGGAGAAGCCAAAAGATGTGCCAGAGAAGAAGGCCGAGTCCCCAGTAAAAGAGAAGGCTGTGGAGGAGGTGATCACCATCACCAAGTCGGTAAAGGTGAGCCTGGAGAAAGATGCTAAAGAGGAGAAGCCTCAGCAGCAGGAGAAAGCGAAGGAGAAGGAGAAGGCAGAGGAGGAGGGAGGGAGTGAGGAGGAAGGAAGTGATCGCAGCCCACAGGAATCCAGGAAGGAAGACATAGCTATCAATGGGGAAGTGGAAGGAAAAGAGGAGGAACAGGAAACTCAGGAGAAGGGCAGTGGGAGGGAAGAGGAGAAAGGGGTGGTCACTAATGGGTTAGATGTGAGCCCAGCGGATGAGAAGAAAGGGGATGACGGGAGCGAGGGCAAAGTGGTGGTGACCAAGAAGGTAGAGAAGATCACCAGCGAGGGGGGCGATGGTGCTACCAAATACATCACCAAGTCTGTAACCGTCACTCAAAAGGTCGAAGAGCATGAGGAGACCTTTGAGGAGAAACTAGTGTCAACTAAAAAGGTAGAAAAAGTCACCTCACACGCCATAGTCAAGGAAGTCTCCCAGGGTGACTAAGGTTTGAGCCCATTGCAAAAGGTTAAGCCATATGACAATTTCAAAATGCATGTGATTGACAGCTTCAAAACAGAATGGGTTCTCCCATGGGGGCTCCAGACATTGTATTTTCCTTTGTGCAATATGAGGGAACTGCATGCAAGCTCAGGGTGCCTCCTCCGCAGTCTTGGGGGGATTCAAATGCATGATCGTATATGTACCTGGGGAATTGCCAGTGTCCTGAGATGTTGGAAGAGGGGCACTCGGGGGAATGTCTTGAGATGTATTATGCAAAGTACCAACTGAGCCAAAAAATTATAAGTGAAACAGAACTCTCTTAGCCTTAAGAAAGCTATATATGAATACTTATGTTTACCTCACTGGTGCATTTCAAATGGACTTCTGTTCATGGGAGAACCTTGCTGACCTGCACAGTTTGCAACCTTATGTTGATCGATGTTAAACGTCACATCAGTCCTTGCTCAATAAAGGTCATACTGGAAACATAAGTCAAATGTGTGGTGATACCTTATTTCATGGTGAAGTATCTCCTGCCAGGGGCTGCCTTTCCCCAGAATGCATTGCCTGTGGGAACTGTTAGTGACTGGCACATCTCAGTTCTCTAAGAGAATCTAACTGGAAAACCAGTTGCTTAAGGGGTTTTCATGTGTTGGCACACTTACTTAGCCCAGGCTTCATCCCGAAACTTTAAAACTATGGTTCTGAAATAAAAGTAAGAGCACCATGGGGAAATAAAAGGTTTGGAGGGAGGGAAGACTTCAATCTCCAGATGGTTTCTTCCTGAGGTCGGTCGAGTGTCTCAAGGTAAGAGGGTAATAATGAGGTCATAGCAAGTACCCTGCAGTTGAGCTACTGACCAGGAAAGTCATGTGTGTCTAGAAGAAGTGGGATTTAAATATCCAAATGTCCACTCTGGTGAATACTTCTTTTCATCACTGTTTTCTTGATTTGGTTGAAAACAATTTATACTGTTTTTATTAGTTGGGGAAATAATACCAAAAATAAATAAAATATTCACATTTGTTTAAAAAATGAGTCTTTGATTTAGGGAGTAAATAGATTTAAGTGAAAAGCCCTGGTCTAGACCAAGGGAAAACAACACTATTTCCTTTCCAAAGTTATTTGCCTTAGACCTTTACACTCATGTGCAAATTAATTAGCAATTACCTTTTCCGACTCTGTTTTTTCTTATTAGTGAGACCAGCCCAAGGACATCCTCCTTTGATGCTCTGGTTAAATGGTTTTTCAAGCTATTCCAAT
This sequence comes from Peromyscus nudipes, assembly GCA_902168325.1. Lineage (NCBI taxonomy): Eukaryota > Metazoa > Chordata > Mammalia > Rodentia > Cricetidae > Peromyscus > Peromyscus nudipes. The sequence goes on from CABHPH010150170.1 coordinate 4,734, forward strand.
TTGAAACTCTGAACATACCCATGGAAGCGCAGAGATAATGGCAGCTTTTGCAGTGATGTTTCCCCAGCCATTTGCCAGTACTCAGTTTTACAAAACCTGCATCTCACCTGCACATTTATTTATGTATAGCTCTTCTTTAAAACAACTCATGGTTTATGTGAAAAGACTCACTTTTTCCAGATGCAATACTATCCATGGCACCCGAGATGAAACAGGGTTATTTAAATATAATAAGCCCCAAACCCCAACTCTCTGTGGAAGTTAAAAATAAAATGAGCATACTGGAGGGATCCAGGGTACCACCTGGAGCACAGCGATCAGCTGATGAAGCAGGTGTTGGGAAAGAGGAGCCGGGATAGAGGTCACAGACAGCCCCTGAGACTGACTCAGCCCAGAACTACGATGCTTTGATGAAAGTTCCAGAAAACAGCATCACATTTGCCTCCCATCTTGGTCAGTCTAATTAAAAGTGACTCCAACAGTGAGTGGGTGGGGGGGTGAAACACCTCCCCTTCCCCAAGCCTAGAAACCTATCAGAAGTGAGAACAGAAGCTGCCTCTATATGATCTAAGCCACGTAAACTTTAAGTAGTTATTAATAAGTAAACATTATCATAAAAATAATTATTTGTTCGTGAAACCGTCTCATCAAATAAAAGTACCAGTAGGGGGAGGGGAGAGCACCAACACTGGTCCCTGGGGTACAGAAACCCTTTTTCAAGTTTTGTTGTGTTATATTTTGTTCCTGTTTTGCAGCATGTACTATTCAAAAATGAGATCAGTCAGCTGAATTCTGAGGCCAGAACTGTGTACTTAACCCACCAGCCCTGACTGCTTTCAACCGCCTCCTTTGCTTTCCTAGGAATATTTCTGTATTTTGTAAAAGACAGAATCCCTATTTTGACCTCCTCACAAACATTAAAACAACATTTCTTTGATAATCCGCATAAACATTTCTAAATCAATAAAATGGTCTTGCTGATTCATCAGGTAAAGTAGATGTTTATTAAGGGTCCCATGGAGACATACTGTTCTTCTCTTCTGGAATACTGCTTCAATTGTGAATGACAAATATTATACTCTAATTCAAAGGAAAGCAATCTGAAATTCATATTTCCAGATATACTCAGTGACAGTGAGAAAGTGTTTTGAAAGCTCCAACTGTCCAGGAAGCTAGAGGCTGGTATCTCTGACTATAGTCCATCTTGGGCTACAGGGACACTAAGCTAATAAAAAAGAGAGTTGCTGCTTGGCCAGTAGATTGTCTTTGAGACGCTGTTCATTTCATATATTGTGAGAAGTATTAAAGATAGTTAGATCTCAATTGTTTTCTAATTTTAAAAATAAAAGGATTTCCTTAAAAACCTTTCTCTGGTCAGCAAGTGGGATCATGGAACTGAGATTTAACCTAGAGTCCAGCTCCAGAGTATACCCTGTAAACTCCTATACCACATCATCCCTCAGATCCACCCCTCAGACCCACCTCTTAGCCCCACCCCTCAGATCCACCTCTCAGATCCACCCCTCAAACCCACCCCTCAGACCCACCCCTCAGACCCACCCCTTAGATCCACCCACATGGACCACTTAATTTATAAGGATGTCCATCTGATTCCTTTGTTTCTTTTCAGAGGAGAGAGATCAGAGCCCTGCCTTAAGCCCTGCATTTAACATGCTTATCTCTAGGGCATCACCGTGAGATGTTGCTCAATCACAAAATCAGTGGCGATTCCTTGCAGCACACAGCTTGCGGCAGTAACTCGACAAGTGCTGTTCTCGTGGTAAACTTGCACGTTCTTTTTTTTTTTTTTTTTTTTAAGGAGTTATTTCTGGTGTGTTTCAGCCTACAGCCAGTCAGTGCAGAGACAGTTCTAAAACATTAGGACTGTTGTTTCCACAACAAATAGGTTACTAGTTCCAGTTTGGAACAAGTTCTTTTTCCTGGTGGTTTATAGAACTCGCCCAAAGGGAAGCAGTTTTGTTCTATTTTGTTGTTGTTGTTTTGTTTTTTATTCTTCTCTGATACATTACATCCCCTCCCTCTCCTCCCCCTAGTCTCTCCCCCCCACCTCCCTTTTCCCTCAGATTCACACCCCCACTTTGTCTCCCCTTAGAAAAGAGCAGGCCTGCCAGGGATATCAACCAAACACAGCATAGTAAGCTACAATAAGACCAGGCACATACCATCACATCAAGGCTGAAAGAGGCAACCCAGTAAGAGGAAAGGGGTCCCACAAGCAGGCAAAAGAGTCAGAGACAGCCCCTATCCCCACTGTTAGGAATCCCCCAAGAACACCAAGCTACTCTGCCACAACATATATACAGAGGACCTAGGTCAGACCCCTACAGGCTCCCTGGTTGTTGTGAGCCCCCATAAGTCCAGGGCAGTTGATTCTGTGAGCCCTGTTCTCATGGTGCCCCCTCCTCAGGACTCTCTGAGCTCCACCTAATGTTGGGCTGTGAGACTCTGCATCTGCTCCCGTCAGTTGCTGGGTGAAGTCTCTCTGGTCTCTTTAATGAGGATTCTGCTAGGCTCCGGTCCTAGAACACTCTACAGGCGGGACACACTGTAGGTTGAAGGTTTTATGGCGGGGTTAGTGTCCCACTTCCTCCATGTGAGGCCCTGCCTGGTTACAGGTGGGTGGTTCAGGGTCCACGCCCCCATTACTAGGAGTCTTTGCTAGGGTTACTCTCAGAGATTCCATGGGTTTGCATTGCATTAGGTTTCCACCTCGTACTGGAAATGCCCTCACTTCCAATTATTTCTCCCAGTGTTCCCACACACACAGTTGATCCTTCCCGTTCCCAACTCGACCTGCCCCCAGTCACCCTCAAAATCTATTCTATTTCTCCTTCCTAGGGAGATTCTTTCATCCCTACCTAAGCCCTCCTTGTTACTTAGCCTCCCTGGTTCTGTGAACCATAGCATGATTATCTTTTACTTTACAGCTAATATCCACCTGTAAGTGGATAGATACCGTGTTTGTCTTTCTGGGTCTGGGTTATCTCACTCAGGACGATTTTTTTCTAGTTCCATCCATTTGCCTGAAACTTTCATGATGTCATTTTTTTTAATTCAATGTAATTTCTTTATTGAATCTTTGGGAATTCCACATCGTGGACCCTAATTCCGCTCACCTCCCAGTCCCTCCTTATCCTCTGCTCACCCCAGCAGCACCCACCCCGCAAAGAAAAATTTTTAAAAAATCAAATCAAAGCAATCAAACAAACAAAAAAGAAAAACAAAACAAACAAACAAAAGCCTCTTCTTCCTCCATCTTTCCAGCCTCTCTAACACCTTTTCATTCATCCTGGTGGCATTGGAAGCTGCATTGTGTCACATAGTATACACCCTTTTGTCCAATCAGCTTTACTTGTAAATGTTCACTGCAATGAGTCATTGGTCTGGTTCAAGGCCTCTGCTTTCTGGTACACCATCATCACTGGATCCTCAGCGAAACTCCTCTCAAATATTACAAGGCCACCCCGAGTCATGGAGATCCTGTGGGTATCATTCCGTAGGACCAGTTCTTTCATGAGTTCCAGCAGGTCCTAGATGGGGTAGATGTTAGGGTGGGCCCATTGGGAACAGGCAAAAAGCATCCTGTCTTAAGTGCTACCATTTTGACTTCAGAGTCCTTTTTACCTGTAGGGTGAAACAAAGTGCAGGTTCCCAAGCCCTAGGGGAGCTGGAAACCTTGTAGCACGAATCCTAAAAGGTCTTATTAATAAAAACAAACCTGGAGCCAGGTATTGGGGTGAACGCCGAAAGATCAGAGAAACAGAACAAGCCACAGCTACCTCACCTTGCCAATTCCTCAGCTGATCTTGTTTCCTCAAACTGAAAACCTCTGAGTCCTCATCCGAATAGATCTCAGATGAACTGCTGCTAAAAGCCTAAAAGCTTAAAAGAGCCTAAAAAGCCTCTCGTTCTATTCCTGCCGTCACTTCCTGGGATTAAAGGCATATGTCACCATGCCTGACTGTTTCCAGTGTGGCTTTGAACTCACAGAGATCCAGATGGATCTCTGCCTCCAGAATGCTAGGATTAAAGGTGTGAGTGCTACCATTTTCTGGCCTCTATGTCTGTCTAGTAGCTGTTCTGTTCTCTGACCCCAGATAAGTTTATTAGGGTGCACGATATATTGGGGGACACAATATCACCACAGAACCTCGCTGACCCACCTCCTCCTTAAACCACAGAAATAATCGTTATGCATCTTTAGTTCTCTGAAGACATCATGGCTGTTCCCAACAGCAGAGGTAACGAATGAATTTGGTTGGACTGAAAAGCTTGCACTGTATATCCATTGACAATGATGGAACATTCAAAGTCCCTAATCTCTAAATCCTGATTGGTGAAAATTGTAACTGTAACTTGGCAACAAATGTTTGTGATTTTTTATGCTTAAACACTTTCTTCAACTGGCATTTGGGGTCAGTTTATGATAGATCAGCCCCCTCCCCTTCCCTGATTCTTTTGTGCTGCCCTCCATTAAATTTTACCTTGCCATAACCTCTTGTGTCTGCTTGGGTTGATTCTGAGCCTCAGACCACAACCAGTCAACCCAAGGCCTGACCTTGTGCCTAGATGGGAGTTGAGCTGGTCAGTACAGGCCACTGGGGCTGCCCCCCTCAGGTGAGGGTCAGAGCCAGCTCCTCTATGCCCATGCCTGCTGTGGGATGTCTACCTGTACGCTGTGTATATGTGTTGCTCTGACTGGTCGATAAATAAAGCTGTTTGGCCAATGGTGAGGCAGAATAAGGTTAGGAGGTACATTCCAACTGGAGACAGAGGAGAAGAAAGGAAAGTGGGGCAAGCAGCAAGCTGCCATCAGGAAAAGCAACATGTGAAAGTACTGGTAAGCCACAAGCCATGTGGCAATGTATAGTTTAACAGAAATGGGCTGAGTCAAATTGCAAGAGCTAGCTATCGAGAAGTCTGAGCCAATAGGCCATATAATTTGTGATTAATATCAAGCCTATGTGTGATTATTTTATAAGCAGCTACAGGACTGCGGGGCAGGCAGGACCAGAGAAGCATGGGACTGCAGGGCTGGGTGGGACCAGAGAAACTTACTGGCTACACATGCCATCCATCGGAGTCAACTCTCCCATGTGAGTTAGGGCCAGCTTTCTTGCTGCTGTGTCCATCAAGGGGCAGGGCCAACTGTCCCAGGGCCCTCAAGGAGTGGGGCTGGCTCAGCATGGCCCTCTGATTTCACCACACATGGTTCTTATGACTCCCTGAAGCCACATGAGCCACAGACATCAGCATAGACCCCAGCTGCAGCAAAATCATGAACCCAGACATGGTCCTTGGTAGCAGTCCAGGTGAGGATGTCACCACTGCCCCAGGTGGCAGTGCAGGCCACTCAGACTGGCAGGGCCACAGTGGCAGCATGGCCTTCGGACACCAACACAGTCCCAAGTCTTGAACATCCACATGGCATTTGATAGTAACAGTAACCTCAAGCATCAGTACAAACCCTAGCTGTAATAGGGCCATGGACCCAGATGTGGCCTTCAGGTGCAGCTCTGGTCTGGACTTCACCATGGCATTGGGTAGCAGTGCAGGCCACTCAGATTTGCATGGTCCCAGTTGCAACATGGCGCTCCGCCATCAACATGGACTCAGGTAGCTGACCTGGCCCCAGGCATCCCCATGGCCCTCTGTGGCAATATGGACTTCAACACAGACCTGGGCTTCAGTAGGACCATGGACCCAGACCTGGTCCTCAGCAGCAGTCCATGTCCATATGTCACCATGGTCCCAAGGGGTGGTGCAGACCACCAGATCTATCGGCTTGGCCCCTCAGACACCAACACAGCCCCAGGTGGCAATTCCACTGTTTTTAACAGCTGAGTAATTACTCTTCTGTGTAAATGTACCACTTAGTTGAGGGACATCTATGCTGTTTTCAGGTTCTGGCTATTATGAATAAAGCTGCTATGAAAATAGTTGAGCAAGTGTTCTTGTGGTATGATTGAGCATCCTTTGGGTATATGACCAAGAGTGGTATAGCTGGGTCTTGAGGTAGACCATTTCTCTATTTTCTGAGAAACCGGCATAATGATTTCCAAGGTTGCTGTACAAGTTTGCACTCCTACTAACAATAAAGGAGCATTCCCCTTGCTCCACATCCTCTCCTGCATGAGCTGTAACTTGTGTTTTTGATCTTAGCCATTCTGACAGGTATAAAATGGAATCTCAGAGATGTTTTGATTTACATTTCCCTGATGGCTAATGATGGTGAACATTTCTTTAAGTGTTTCTGAGATTCTTCTGTTGAGAATTCTGTTTAGATCTGTACTCCATTTTTTAGTAGTATTATTTGGTTTTTTTTTTTTTTTTTGAGGTCTAGTTTCTTAAGTTCTTTATATATTTTGTTTATTAGCCTTCTGTCAGATGTCGAGTTGGAAAAAATCTTTTCCTATTCTGTAGGCTGCTGTTTTGTCCTTTTAACAGAGACCTTTGCCTTCGAGAAGCTCTTCAGTTTCATGAGGTCCCATTTATTAATTGTTGATGATAGTGCCTGTGCTATTGGTGTTCTGTTCAGGAAGTTGCCTCCTGCGCCAATACGTTCAAGGCTATTCCCCACTTTCTCTTCTAAGAGGTTCAGTGTATCTGGTTCTATGTTGAGGTCGTTGATGTATTTGAATTGAGTTTTGTGCAGGGTGAAAAATATGGATCGACTTGGATTCTACTACATGCAGAAATCCAGTTTGACCAGCACCATTTGATGAAGATGTGTGTATTTCTCACCTCCTCATCAGAAATCAGATGTTCATAGGTGTATGATTTTATATCTGATTCTTCAATCCAATTCCATTGATAAACGTGTCCATTTGGGGGCTATTACCATGTGGATTTTATTATTGTAGCTTGGTAGTACAACTTGGAAATCAGGGGGTGTTGTAGGATATTTGTACACTGTGTGAAGATATATGGCTGTGATTAGTTTAATAAAGAGCTGAGCCAGGTGGTGGTGGCACACACCTTTAATCCCAGCACTCGGGGTTGGGGGGGAGCAGAGACAGGCGGATCTCTGTGAGTTCGAAGCCCAGGCTACAGAGTGAGTTCCAGGAAAGGTACAAAGCTACACAGAGAAACCCTGTCTCGAAAACAACAACAACAAAAAAAATAGCTGAATGCCCAATAGCTAGGCTGGAGGTATAGGCAGAATTTCCAAGGAGGGAAAGGAAGAGGAGGAGGAGTCGAGGAGCAGAAGAAGCCAGGAGACCTGGAGAGGAAGCAGGAGGTGCAAGATGGAAGAGAGGTAACACCACATGATAGAATGTATATTAATATAAATGGGTTAATTTAATTTGTAAGAGCTATTTAGGAACAAACCTAAGCTACAGGCCCAGCTTTCATAATTAATAAGAAGTCTCCATGTGATTATTTGGGAGCTGGCTGGCAGAATAGAAAAAGACTTGTTATAGGGGTGATGGTACTTCTAGCAGATCTTTAATTGTTCAGGATGGTTTTAGCTATCCTGGGTTTTTTGTGTTTCCATATGAAGTTGAGGATTGTCCTTTCAAGATTTGTGAAGAATTCTTTTGAAATTTTTATGGAGATTGCATAGAATCTGTAAATTGCTTTGGGTAGGACGACCATTTTTACTACGATAATAATACCTACCTATAAGCATGGGAGATCTTTCCATCTTCTGATATCTTCTTTAATTTCTTTCTTCAATGTCTTAAATTTTTTATCATACAAGTCTTTCACTTGCTTGGAAAGAGTTACCACAAGGAATTTTATATTATTTGAGGCTATTGTGAAGGGTTTTGTTTCCCTGGTTTCTTTCTCAGCCTGTTTGTCTTTTGTGTATGGGGGGGCTACTAATTTTTTTTGAGTTAATATTGTATCTAGCCACACCAGTGAAGATGTTTATCAGGTGTAGGCATTTCCCTGGTAGAGTTTTTGGGATCTCTTGTGTGTATTATCATATCATCTGCAAATAGTGATGCTTTCTTTGACTTCTTCCTTTCCAATCTGTATCTCCTTGGTTCCTTGAGTTGTCTGATTGCTCTGGCTAGAACTTCAAGTACTATATTGAATAGATATGGAGGGAGTGGATAACCTTGTCTTGTTCCTGATTTTAGTGGAATTGCTTTGAGTTTCTCTCCATTTAATTTGATGTTGGCAATCAGCTTGCTGTAAACTGCCTTTGTTATGTTTGTGTATGTCTCTTGTATCCCTGATTGCTCCAAGACTTTTTATCATGAAGGGGTGACCGATTTTGTGAAAGGCTTTTTTAGTATCTAATGAGATGATCATGTGGTTTTTTTTCTTTCAGTTTGTTTATATGGTGGCTTACACTGACAGATTTTCGTATATTAAACCATCCCTGAAACTCTGGGATAAAACTTACTTGATCTTGGTGAATGATCTTTTTGATGTGCTCTTGGATTCAGTTTGCAAGTATTTTATTGAATATTTTTGCATCAATGTTCATGAGGGAAAGTGGTCTGTAATTCTCTTTCTTCCTTGAATCTTTGTGTGGTTTGAGTATCAGAGTGAATGTGGCCTCATAAAATGAATTTGTCAAATGTCCCTTCAGTTTCTATTTTGTGTAATAATTTGAGGAGTATTATTGGTATTAACTTTTCTTTGAAAGTCTGATAGAATTCTCTGCTAAAAACCCTCTGGTCCTGGGCATTTTTTGTTTGTTTGAAGACTTTTAATGACTACTTCTATTTCCTTAGGGGTTACCAGTCTATTTAAATTGTTTATCTGATGTTGATTTAACTTTGGTAAGTGGTGTGTATCGAGAAAATTGTCTGTTTCTTTTAGATTTTGCAATTTGTTAAGTAAGGGTTTTTAAAGTATGACCTAATGACTCTTTGGATTTCCCCTTTCTGTTGTTATGTACCCCTTTTTGTTTCTGATTTTGTTAATTCGGATATTCTCTCTGTGTCTTTTAGTTAAGTTGAATAAGGGCTTGCTGATTTTTTTTTCAAAGAACCAACTTATTGTTTCATTGATTCTTTGTATCATTTTGCTTGTTTCTATTTTATTGATTTCAGCCCTCAGTTTGATAATTTCTTGACATCTATTCCTCTTGGGTGTGATTGCTTCTTTTTGTGCTAGAGCTTTCAAGTGTGCTGTTGAGTCGCTAGTGTGAGATTTCTCCAATTTCTTTCCAAAGGTACTTTAGAAAGTGCTAGAAAGAGTTTGGAGGCTTTCTGTTGCTGAAATCCAGCTTTAATCCATGGTGGTCTGATAGGATGCAGGGGGTTATTTCAATTTTCTTGTATGTATTGATACTTGCTTTGTGACTGAGTATGTGGTCACTTTTGGAGAATGTTCTGTGAGGTGCTGTGAAAAAGGTATATTCTTTTCTGTTTGGGTGAAATGTATAACCCTCTGTTAAGTCCATTTGATTCATGGGTTCTGTTAGCTCCATTATTTCTGTTTAGTTTTTGTCTGTTAAGTTGGGTATTGAAGTCTCCCTCTATTAATGTATGAGGTTGGATGTGTGATTTAAGCTTTAGTAGTGTTTCTTTTACAAATGTGGGTACTCTTGCATTTGGGTCATAGATGTTGAGAATTAAAATGTCATCTTGGTGTATTTTTCCTTTGATGAGTATGAAATGTCCTTCTCCATCTCTTTTGATTAATTTTGGTCAGAAGTTTATTTTGGTGGATATTAGATTAGCTATACCAGCTTGCTTCTTGGGTCCATTTGTTCAGAAAATCTTTTTCCAACCTTTTACTCTGAGGTACTGTCTATCTTTGATGTTGAGGTATGTTTCTTGTATGCAGCAGAAGGATGGATCCTGTTTTCATATCCATTTTGTTAGACAGGGTTTCTCTGTGTGGCTTTGCGCCTTTCCTGGATCTCGCTCTGTAGACCATGCTGGCCTCAAACTCACAAAGATCCGCCTGCCTCTGCCTCCCAAGTGCTGGGATTAAAGGCATGCGCCACTACTGCCCGGCAGTCTATGTCTTTTTATTGGGGAATTGAGTCCATTAATATTGAGAGATATTAGTGACCAATGATTGTTAACGCCTGTTATTTTAGTGGTGGTGGTGGTGGTGGTGGTGGTGGTGGTGGTGGTGGTGATAGTGTGTGTGTGTGTGTGTGTGTGTGTGTGTGTGTGTGTGTGTGTGTGTGTGTGTTTAACTTCTTTGGGCTTTGCTGGTGCAATATTATTTATTGCCTTGTTTCTGTGAGATGGAGTTTTCCTGTTAGTACCTTCTGTAGGGCTGGATTTGTGGATATTGTTTAAAATAGACTTTGTCATGAAATATCTTGTTTTCTTCATCTTTGGTCATTGAAAGTTTTGCTGAGTATAGCAGTCTAGGCTGGCATCCACGGTTTCTTAGAATCTGCAAGACATTTGTCCAGGTCCTTCTGGCTTTTAGAGTCTCCATTGAGAAGTCAGGTATAATTCTAATACGTCTGCCTTTATGTTTCTTAGCCTTTTTCCTCTGCAGCTTTTAATATTATTTCTTTGTTCTGTGTGTTTAGTGTTTTGATTATTATGTGGTGAAGGGATTTTCTTTTCTGATCCAATCTATTTGTTGTTCTGTAAGCTTCTTTTACCTTTATAGACATCTCCTTTAGGTTAGGAAAATTTTCTATGATTTTGTTAAATGTGTTTTCTGGGTTTTTCAGCTGGAGATTTGTCTCCTCCTTCTATTCCTGTTATTCTTAGGTTTGATCTCTTTATAGTGTCCCAGATTTCCTGGATGTTTTGTGTTAAGAATTTTTTAGATTTAATATTTTCTTTGACCAATGAATCTGTTTCTTCTATCATATCTTTGATGCCTGAGATTCTCTCTTCCATCTCTTGTAGTCTGTTGGTGTTATTGTCTGTAGTTCCTGTTCACTTACCTAGATTTTACATTTCCAGAATTCCCTCAGTTTCTGTTTTCTTTATTGCTACTATTTCCATTTTTAGGTCTTGAACTGTTGTATTCGTTTCTTTCACCTGGTTTTTGTTTTGTTTTAGTTTTTGATGGTTTTTTTTTCTTGGCTTTCTTGGCATTGTTTAGGGGATTTATTGATTTCCTCCAATTTTTTGTTTGTCTTTTCCTATTTCTTTAAGGGATTTATTCATTTCCTCTTTAAGGACCTCCATCTTCTTCATAAAGCTGGTTTTAAGGGGTGTGTGTGTGTGTGTGTGTGTGTGTGTGTGTGTCTGTGTGTGTGTGTGTGTGTGTGTGTTTCAGCTGTGTGTGGATTTGGGGTGATTATAAGTCTAGGTGCTCATTTCTGAGTCTGTCTCTCTTGGGTGGGTGCTTTGTTGCTTGGTTTCTGTTTCTCTTTGGTCTTCTGGTCTTTGTGGCCTGGAATTCTGGCAGCTGGCCTGACCTCTGATCCAGTAATGAGTCTCTGTCCAGGTTGGGGGCTGGACTTCTGGTGACCAGTTTGGCCTTTGGTGCAGCAGGAGCCCTCTGCCCGAATTGAGGGGCTGGGATAAGGTGATGGATGAGGAGGGAGTGGGAATTGGGGACCCTGAGTGAGTGGAGGAGATCCACTGGTGGGCTGCCTACCTGTGGTTCTGGCAACAGCTGTGGTCTCTCGTCTAGCAGGGAGTCTCTTCCTAAGTTCACCTATCTGTTTTTTCTGGCTTGCTTGGCCTGTACCTGTTCTGCAAACTGTCATGGCCTGCACCAGTTTGAAAAAGTTATTTTTAAGTGAGTTATTTTACTAAGACTGCACAAAATTCTCCCGTTTCCAAGATCCCTCTGTCTCTAAAAGTGCAGAGGTCTGACCACGGCATTGGATTAGAGTTCAAATGCAGAGTCATGGACAGCACAATTGTTTACCTTGGGATCATTATTAACCTGCAAGTCTCCCTTCTGTACCTGCAAACCATGAAAACTGAACTCCTCCACCTACACCTATGAAAGTTCTTGGACCTTTGAGATCTCAAAGTCAGTGAAAGTGATTGCTTTGACAACCTGAATTTCATCTCTGGGTCCCACAGTGGAAGGACAGAATCAACTCCAAAATGCTATTCTCAGACCCCCCACATAAGCACCATGGCATGTGCTCACCCATGCCCACACATATAATACACACACATACACTCATATACACACACAATAATAATAATAATAATAATAATTATTATTATTATTATTATTATTCCCGGTACTATAGGAGGCATAAGTATTTGTTCATACTCACTATTAAATTGAAACAAAGCAACAGATAAATGATTCATTTACTTTGAAGATAAGAAACTAATTGTTGGCATGGTGGTAGTGGGAGTGAGGAAGAGATGCCCTCCTCCCTCCCCCCTACCACCTCCAGCTGGTGAGGGAGCTGACCCCACTCCCATACCAGCTGCAACACTTGGAAAAGTGGGCCCTGCACATCATCTGGGCAGAACAGCAGAGCTGATCCTGTTTATTGGGGTACAGGTGAGAACTTGTACCTGTGAGAACTTGAGCATGAGAGATCTGGCCCCACCCCTCATATGCCATATGGCAGCATGGGCAGGGAAGAGATGTCCTTCCCCTCCACCCCTCTATGCCCGAGGCAGGTGGGAGAGCTGGCCCTGAGGTCTTAAGAGTGGAAGAGCTGCTCCTGACCCTCACCAGCTGCAGCACTCAGGAGAGCAGGCCCTGCACCTCACCTAGGCAGCACAGTAGAGCCGACCCTGTTGGTGGAGATGTGGGTGAGCCAACCCTGAAGTTGTGAGCATGGTAGACCTGTCCCCACTACTCTATCATGCAACAGCATAGGCAGTGGAGAGATGCCCCCCCTTACCCTTCACCCCTCTGCCTGTGACAGATGAGGGAGCCGACCCTCCCCCTTACCAGCTGCAGCACTCAGGAAAGTGGGCCCTGCCCCTCACCTGGGCAGCACAGCAGAGCTGATGCCATTCACAGGGGTGCAGGTGAACTGCCCTGAGAATGAGCATGGGAGAGCTGGCCCCACCCTTCATCTCTCTTATGGTGGTGTCCCTGCCCCTGACCAGCTGCAGCACTTGGGAAAGTGGCCCCTGCATCTTGCCTGGGCAACACAGTAGAGCTGGTCCTGATGGCCCAGGTGTGGGAGAACCTACCCTGGGGGCATGAAAGCAAGAGAACTGTCCCTGCCCCTGCTCCTGGCTACAAGGGGTGAATTAGCCAGGGCAATGCTGGAGAGCTCACCCTGGTGGTAAGGACAAGAAAGAGCTGGCAGGCTGAAAAACCCTGCAACTACCAGGCCCACCCCAACATCCACCCCATCTGTGATCTGCTGGAGTTCATGAAGGGGCCGCAGGATCTCCATGACACAGGACAGCAAAAGGATATACAAGAAGAGTCCCAGTGAGGGCCCAGTGTTGATAGTGTAGCAGAAATAAGAGGCCTCAAACCAAACCAATGACTCTTTGCAATGAACACTTGCAAGTAAAGATGTATGGACAAAGGGGTTTACTGTATGACTTACTGTGTCACACTACAACTTCTATAGTGAGATTTTTCCTTTTTTCTTTTTTTTCTCTTTTCTTTTTTCTCTTAAATTTTATTCTATTTGCAGGGGGTGGATATGAAAGGATGGGGAAATAAATGGCATCAAGATGCATGATGTGAAAGACACAAAGAATAAATAAGAAGAAAATTTAAAAAAAGAAATTAATTGATGCATTAATTTTGTGTTTGTGTGATTTCAATGCAAATTAAATAGTATTAAAAATATATCAAATATAATGTGTTCAAGTGTGCATATAATTTCTAGCATCAATGTGTGTGTCTGTATGTGTGTGTATTGTGTTGTGTGGTACACACATGTAACTATGTGGGTGTATACACCACATAGAAAGACCAGAGAAGGACTTCTGGTGTCTTGATGTGGTCTCCACCTCATTGCTTTGATGCGGGGTCTCTCGCTGAATTAGGAGCCTACTAATGTTAGTCTAAGCTGGCCAGTGATCTTTCAGGATCCACCTATCTCTGCCTGGTTTTTTATGTGGGTGCTTGGGATTTGAACTCAGGTGCTTTGGAGAGCAAGTGTTTTTGCCCATTGAACCATCTCCCCAACCATCAAAGTTCCTTGACATTTTTTTCATGAATGGATGGGTTTATTTAGCAGCAAGTTTGAAACCCTTGCCTTAAGCAAGGGTACTACAGTAATTATACTAGGAACAGACAATTTTCTGAATGGTCAAATCTATAAAAGTTTGTGCTTTCTTGAACACTGATCATCAAGCAGATTCAGTCCATGTCACTTTGGTAACATCTACTCAGTTAGCCCAAGCTGCTTCTCCAGAGGCTCTGACATCTCAGGTGGAAGAGAGCAGGGGAGCCTGAAGTAAGCCTTCACAGAGATAGGGCTAAGCAAAGGAGATTAGATTTAAGGTTCTTGTTTAAAAAAATAAATAAATAAATAAAAGATACATAGAAATGATAGAATAGAGGGTAGATTATTGAATCTACTCGGAAAAATAAAGAGAAGATATAGATATGATATAGATAAAAAGATAGATTATTGAATCTACTTTTAAAAGAAAATTACTAGTTTTAAATACTTTACATTTGATTGGATTGGATTTTTGTATATTGTATACAAATTATATATGTTGAGATTGATATTGTTAGAAAATGCTATACGTATATTTCTAATCTTGTTCAAGATAGTGTACTTATACCATTCATTTAACAACATAATGCAGTTTGCTGATCCTTGAATGTTATTATTACCAACTATTAGGATATAAAGAAATGGAAGTTAGTAGTTAGACATTACAATTGAACTTGTAGTCATATTAGGTATGTTTTCAAGATCGAGCAGATATATTTTAGATAGACAGGTCATCTTCAAATCCTTCAGAGATCTACAGAATATGGCATTTAAAATGTTTTAATAACTTAGAAAATTTTTCTTTTTTTTTGTTATGACTATGAGACATGTCGGCTCCTGGCAGTACCAGTCTACTTCAGAGAAAATATGGGCATTGAAGAAACTGCATATGGAGTTAATTTTCATTGTGACAAAAGTTAGCCACTGGACAAAAAAGTATCCTCGAATCAACTGCTGACAAACAGGACAGACAGGACATGAAACAAAGGACTACCGATTCTTGCCAAAAACAAGTGTGGTTGTGGCTTTCACAAAAGGCATCTTCTGAGGCCAGAACAATATGGCACCATCCCTGAAGTGGCCTTTGCAATCTGGAAAAGGTACAGTGCCCTTTTCTTCGAAGGCAACTGAACAGGCAGTGGACCAATAGCTTCTAATGTGCAATGGAATAGCAACTGAAACAGTTATTCTTGAAAGAGTAACTAAGCCGACAGAGTCTAACCTCTCAATGGTAGACTGGCATTTAATAAAAGAGTTGAAGCCACCCACAAGCTTAGAAGAAAGGGATGTGGAGAAGAACAGATGCCAAGATGAAGACACACACACAAGCCAAGAAGAATGGACAGCTGAATTCAGAAAATAAAAAACATCAACAATTTCCAGAATTTTAAAATCCTGAATCATGACATGACACCAGTGGAATTCAGGTGTTTCTGGTACATGGACTGCTCTCACCAAATGTGAGGTGGAACTGTTGACCTTGTGTACATCCTACTTCACAAATGAGTCTGTCAGATACGCTAAGCCTATAGGCTGAAGATGATGCCCCAACACTGCGGAGAAACCTCGGGTGACTGTCCACGCAGCTGGCTGTTTCTGTCAACTCACATGTTTTTTTGGAAGTTGCTTGCATGCACTTCCTGTTTTTATTTTTGTTAGGTAATATTATTTCCTTCTTGGGTCTCTGTGGGAGTTGAAGATTAGCTAGTTATAGTTGAAAATTAGATAGTTACAGTTATAGTTTTCCTTGTTAAGAATTTCAGAAAAGAAACTCACTAAAGAGGTGTAAGTGTATAAATTTGAAAGATGTTATAAGATAGTTCTGTTAGTAATATAAGTTAGGATAGAAAGTGAATCAGGTCCATTTTGGAGTTAACAAAATAAGATATATAATGGAATTATTTTCTCTGAATCTGTCAAATGTTAATGGACTAGACATCATTAATGTAATTCTTGACTGTATATATTGCATATACTTATTGGATATAGTTTTTCTTGTATTAGTTATAAGCTTTTTTAAATTATAGACAAAAAAGGGGAAATGTGGTGATACTGTGTTCCCCAAAATATTGTGCACCCTAATAAACTTATCTGGGGTCAAAGAACAGAACAGCCACTAGATATAGAGGCCAGAAAATGGTGACACACACGCCTTTAATCCTATCACTTGGGAGGCAGAGATCCATCCGGATCTCTGTAAGTTTAAAGCCACACTGGAAACAGCCAGGCATGGTGACTCACGCCTTTAATCCCATGAAGTGAGCCTTTAATCCCAGGAAGTGGTGGCAGAAAGCAGAAAGGTATATAAGGCGTGAGGACCAGGAACTAGAGCAGGTTAAGCTTTTAGGCTTTTGAGAATCAGTTCAGCTGAGAGGCATCCAGTCTGAGGAAACAGGATCAGCTGAGGAATTGGCAAGGTGAGGTAGCTGTGGCTTATTCTACTTCTCTGATCTTCCAGCATTCACCCCAATAACTGGTACTGGGTTTGATTTTATTAATAAGAACCTTTTAAGATTCATGCTACAATAGATTGATCACTGAACTTCATCATGGTATATGGGAATCTGTCTCATCCACAGAGGAGCAACACCCATGTAGAATGCATTTAAGCTTTTTTCTCTATACATTTTGGGAGTGGCTTTCCTCAATGTGTAGGCATAGCCAGGCTGGATTTAAATTCAAACCTGAGCAGCTTCCATACGACCCAGAGCAATGTCAGCAAAAATTCAGCACTGTCAGAAGCAGCTAAATACAGTGCTGTGCACCATAGATAGGTGTTTTCCTCATCGAGCATGTTGCTTTATACGGTTTTGAAAACTTGATAAAAGCACCAAACTTGCAGAGCCTTTGCATGGAAGAGCCAATCAAAGTCGGCGCCTATCCTTTAGCCAAACCACGGACACTATCTTCCTTTGGTGTACAGAGAATCCATTCAATATGGCCTTGTACTTTTGAGGGTCCACCTGCATTTGGCATTTTACTAAATCCAGAAGAACAACAGCAGTGTCTGTCAGCCCACAACTTAAGCCTCCACCAAAGCCACACAGTGCACAATACTTCATGGAGCCAAATTCACAACTATACTCTTCCAAGGCAGCGGCAGCCAGGTGCCAGGAACACCCAGGCAGGCTGGGACTGCAGGAGCCCGAGAGCCCATCATGCACCAGCTGCAGGTGCAGAGTGCTGAACGAGTTCGCCCACGCTAGGTGCACCTCAGAAGAAAACATCCTCTTGCCTAATTTGGGGAACATCCAACTGCTTGTTCCACAAGGCTTTGGCTCAGCATCCAAATGTCCTTCCTGATAGAAGGTTGGTGCCCCTCACTGACACAAATTATTTTAAAGAATGTTGCATGTATGAACATCTTAACCCTGCCTTACCTTTTCTGCAACCTTCATTCTGACCAAGGTTGTCCGCTTCCTTCTACACTGGATTTCAGAGTGACTTAAATAAAATTACAGATGTAGGACTCAAAGAACAAACAGCTATAAATCCTAGGTTCCTAATAGTAAATTCCCCTTGCTATTATTATTTTTAAGTTATTATTTTTAAGATGACTAAAATTTTAAAATGACTAAATTGTGTATAAGAGATACACACAAAAATTCTGTTTTGATAAAGATTCAAGAAGTAGACAAGTAGGTATCTATTTTTTTTAAGATTTATTTAATGTTTATGGATGTTTTGCTTACACCTGTCTGTGTGCCATGTGTATGCTGCACCAGCAGAGGCCAGAAGAGGGCATGGGACCCCCTGAACCTGGACTTGTAAGTAGCCATGTGAGTGCTGAGAAGGGAATCTGGGGCTTCTTCATGAACAACATGTGCTGTTAACCTCCGAGCCATCTCTTCAGCCCATTAGGTATCAATCAGCACTGATGTCCACATGCTATGTGCTACTTAGATTCAGAATCCTAAAGGCTGGATTAGCTTTTACTCCTAACCCACCCTTCTTACCCCAACTGTAACTGAGGAGCTTTGGAGCAAATTACTCCCACAGGTGACCTTGGTAGCTTTTGCAAAGATTTCTAATCTCCAAATTCCAGTAACTTCTATCCTCTGGGGCAAATCTGACTGGAGTCCAATAGTCCCCAGAGTGGATCTTCCAAGAACTGAAGGCCTGTCCCCAAATTTAAAGAGTCCAAAACAGTTCATGAAAATTACTGCATTTCTGACTTACTAGGCACACTTTTTAAAAAAGATTTATTTACTCTTATTTGTGTGTATGAGTGTTTGTCTATGTGTATGTATGTGTACCATGTATATGCCTGATGCCCAAGGAGGCCAGAAGATGCCAAATCCCTTGAAACTGGAGGTACAGGAAATTATGAGTCACCACGTGAGTTCTGGTCCTCTGCAAGTGCTGAGCCGTCTCTTCAGCCCAAACATGTCTTAGTGCTTCCTCTGCAGTAAATCACTGAGTCCCCATAACAATCCCCATAATATTATGTGAACAAATTTTTTAATCACTATTTTCTGAAGGACTTTGAGCAACAAGCATCCAGGCCAAGTTTATATCAAATTCAATTTTTTTCTCCTATATGCTTTTGCAGATAAGACAAGTCTGTATGACTATATAGTATATGTAAATGTCTGTGTAACTTTAACCATCTATTTGCTGAGCCAAGTTTATGCAATAATAGACCCCATTCTCCATATTATATTAGTTTACAGAGAAAGTGGTGTTCATGAAGTGTTACTGTAAATCATATTGTTACAGAAGTGGTAAAATTATTTCCCTCAACAATCAGGTCCCCTGGGCACGAGGTTCCATTATCCTTTGTTTTTGTGTGTGACGTCACTTTGTGAAAAACTAACGCCAAACATATTGAGTCTAACTGGTGGTGGAGAGACGCAGTGTCTGTGCTTCCATCTTTTTTAGACTTGTGAGTTGGAAATGCGATTTGAAAGAAATAGTAAAAAGGATCTTTCTCCTTGTTAGTCACCTATTGTGATGGCCCCATAGAGTACAGCAGTGTGCTCCTACTTATCAGCTGTAACCAATGCTTTTCTTCAGTGATTGACACAAGAAAAATATCCAGGACCGGTTAAAATGACCAAGTGTCCTATGAAACTTATTTTTATATATCAACAACCCAACAAGCACAGGCAATTCTAACAAAGCATGGCTTGAATATAACATATTAAAATCTGGCCGAATTTGGATAAGTCACTTCAACATCCCGCCCACTGTCATCTGTTACAATCACAGCTTGGGATGAGATTTCCGCTGCATTGTTATGAAGCTTAATCATCACTGTGTCCCCGTGAATGTAGTTAGCTACATCCACCCACTGAGTTCATCCTCTTAGAGGGCCAGAATGAGCTTATAATTAGAAGAAATCACATTGTCCTGACATTTGGAGAGCTGAGGCTCATCTACTCTTCACCAGCCACCCATGAAACATGCCACCAAACACTTCAAAACTTGTCACCTTCTCCTTGGCAATGAGTAAATACACTTGCCGGTATTTTGCTAGGAATTTGTTTAGAGGCTTTGCTCAGGGAACAAATGTCTCTACCAATAGATACCAAAAAAGGTCAACGGAGTCACCCCAAAGTTCCCCAAATATCTCTTGATAGCAAGAGAGGGGGAGACAGGGAGGAGAGAGGGAGGGAGGAAAGGAGGGGGAGAGAGGTAGAGAAAGAGACAGAATCTTTAGTAGAAAAGGTTTGTTAAAGGATGAGAAGAGTCACCAGCATTAAAGACCTTATCTTGTCCACATTAGTACCCTATAATTCCATGTTATCAGAGAAGAGAAAGTTATATTCGTATCACCATGAAGCTGGCATTCCCTCTGGTTGAGGGCCTGGCATGCCTTCCCACCACACTTGACAACACTGGAAAGGGAGGTCTATATCTCCTTTCCATGAGTCTGTGCCCCCACTCTTTTTTGTGCTCCACAACAGTAGGACCCCTAACCTCCAACTTTTCATTAGAAAAACTGTGTTTGAGCCGGGAGGTGGTGGTGCACGCCTTTAATCCCAGCACGCAGGTGGATCTCTGTTAGTTCGAGGCCAGCCTGGTCTACAGAGCGAGATCCAAGACAACAGGCACCAAAACTACACAGAGAAACCCTGTCTCAAAAAAACAAAAAGAAA
>CABHPH010150170.1:24966-76262 GCA_902168325.1 Peromyscus nudipes
ACAAAGCAGAGGTTCCTGGGTGTGGGTGGGGCTGTTCCCCACCTGAGTTGAGGCGAAGGCACCTGCTCAGATTGCAAGACAGACACAATGACAGGAAATGGATGCAAATGCACTAAGTCATCAGCACGGAGCAGAGCCAGCGACAGGAGCACAAGTCCAGAGTGGACAGCTCAAAATCCAGTTGCTCCCCATTATGAGGTGATGTTCTCCAGAAGCAGTCATTTGAGAACTAACCTTTATTATTCTTTATTACGCTATAGCCTCAAACTATAGATTGTGAAAATAAGTGTTTCTGACCAACAATAACAATCTTTACTATGATGACACTTATACTTGCCCTTTCTTAAAGACCTCACTGTGACTGCACAACCAGCGCTGAGCTGATGCAGAAAAGTTGCCAACACCAGCAGTGAGTGAGTTGATATTTGATTCATCCCACTTAAATCTGAGTCAGCATAAGCAATCTGTGCTGGGATTGTTTCGGGTTCAAAACTTGGCACTAGGTAAAATAAATAGCAGTGGAAAAGCTCAAGATGTGGGAAGCATAGGGTTGGAGAAAACCCCCAAACAGAAAACAATTTGAGATATTGAGGAAAGGTTGGGGGAATGAGAAATCTTATAGGGACTAGAGCAGGAAGCTTGAAAATTAAGGACTTACAGTGGAGTGTGCAGTCAGAAGGATACTCATCTCTTGGCTGTGTCCCTTCATAGAACCCCTGAATCCAAAGCTGGAAGGGACATTGTTATCATCATATCTATCATTTGCTTCATGTCACTTAAATATTAAAACCTAGGCATATTAGTCAGGGTTCTCTGGACCAGTGGTTCTCAACCTTCCTAATGCTGCTATCCTTTAATACGTTCCTCATGTTGTGGTGACCCCCAACTATAAAATTATTTTCCTTTCTACTTCATCACTGCAATTTTGCTACTGTTATGAATTGTAATGTAAATGGCTGATGTTTCTGATGATCCTAGGGGACCCCCATGAAAGAATGGTTTGATCCCTCAAAGGGGTTGCAACCCACAAGTTGAGAACCACTGCTCTAGAGTAACAGAATTTATAAAATGAGTCTTTCAATGTATATAGAGAGAAAGGTGATTTATTAGAATGACTTACAGGCTGTGGTCCAGCTAATCCAACAATTGCTGCCTATGAACAGAAGGGCCAAGAATCCATGTTGAGTCTACATAAGGTATATACTAAAAACCTGAATAAGTAGGCTCTAATGCCAGTGAAGGAATGAACTTGCTAGCAAGGCAAGAGCAAGTAGGCGAAGAGTAAAACTTCCTTCTTCCATGTCCTTATATAGACTTCCAATAGAAGACATGGTCCAGATTAGAGATGGATCTTCCCACCTCAAAACATCTACAGAATGCATGATGTGAAATCCACAAAGAATCAATAAAGTCTAAAAAAAAAACTGGATTAAAAGTGTCTCTCCCCACCTCAAGGGTCCAGATTAGAAGTGAATCTTCCTACTTTTAATTAAGCAAAAATCCCTCACAGGTGTGCCCCTTCATTTCTGTATTTTAGTTAATTCCAAATGTAGTCAAGTTGGCAACCAAGAATAACCATCACACCAGGCTAAGAACTTTGTAGGCAATGTTCAGTTTAACAGTGTAATCATCTGGAGACATGAGTAAAAAATCTGTTCTAAAAGGTGGGGAGATGGCTCAGAGGGTAAAGTGCTTGCCACGCCAACATGAAGACCTGAGTTTGGAACCCCTGAACTCACATAAGAAGCCGGATCAAAAAATATGTTTATAGTATGATAAGAAGTAGAGACGCCGGGCGGTGGTGGCGCATGCCTTTAATCCCAGCACTCGGGAGGCAGAGCCAGGTGGATCTCTGTGAGTTTGAGGCCAGCTTGGGCTACCAAGTGAGTCCCAGGAAAGGCGCAAAGCTACACAGAGAAACCCTGTCTCGAAAAACCAAAAAAAAAAAAAAGAAGTAGAGACTAGGAGACTACCCCAAAGCTCCTGGACCAGCTGGTCTTTCAGCAGAAAAAAATAACAATGAGACCTTGCCTAAAAACAAGGAAGATGGTGAGGACCAACATCGAAGACCCTCTGGGCTCTGAATAAAGTATGCATGAATACACACATATGCACAGAATTTTTGTCTGTTTTGTTGTTTGTTTGGTTGGTTGGTTGGTTGGTTGGCTGGTTGGTTGGTTGGTTGGTTGATTGGTTTTTTGAGACAGGATCTCACTTTGTAGCTCTGGCTGCTCTGGAACTCACTATACAGACCAAGCTGGCCTTGACTTCATAGAGATCCACCTATCTCTGGTTTCCAAATGGTGAATTCAAAGATGAGTGTCACCACAACCAGCTGAGATTTTGTTTTAATTCCATTCTAATATTCAAGAAAGCTGAGATTAAGAGACCTAGATAAAGTAGCCAATGTGACAAAATAAATAGCCTTTAGAGAACAGACTCAAACCCTTATCTCTGACATGTGCCCCTGGTTCTACTTCATTGCTTTCTAGTTCTGTACAACACTTGGGATCTTTAGGTTCATTTTATAAAGTCCTGAAAATACTGTAAAATCTTGGTAATGTCGATCAAGGCAGCATATCCCATTTTTGGACAGTTTTGAATTTATTAACTTATCAGTCAACAAGTATCAGTAAATAATGCTTTGAGGTGCATAGTTCAGGTTCTGAGAATACAAAAGTAAACAAAAGTAATCCCTGTCTTAGTGGAATTTATTGGCCTATAAGAGGAAACAAAAGGGAGGACAGAAAGAAGATATTGCTCTTGGGGGAAAAAAATTAAATGAATGCTATGCACAGTTGCATGTGCTATAGTCCTGGGTACTTGAAAGGCAGAGGCAGAAGGATCACTTTGACCATTATACCATCTACATAAAACTTAAACACATCTTCCCACACATGCCAATCACCACTAAATTACATATTACCTAACACAACATGAATGCAATGTATATAGTTGTTCTACTATATTATTTAGACAATAATGACAAGAAAAACTCCACATATGTTGTGCACAAACACAACTAAAAAAAATTGACACACCATTGGAATGTATGGGAATCCATGAATACAAAATCTTCAACTCCAGAGAGTCAGCATATATAAAACACGTATGTCACTCACTGTCTACCAAAGACACACAGATAGCTATGAGATAATCCATTCCAGGCAGAACAAGTGCAAAGTTTCCAGGACAAAAAAAAAGAATAAATAAGGGGGAAGTTGGATATCAGAGGTAAGTGGGGCCAGGTCAAGGAGACCTTATAAGTCTCAATGAGCATAAGATTTTGGAGGGTTTTGAGTGAAGGGCTGTAATTAACTTTGAAAGAGTCTCTCTGCCTACTTTGTTGAGTATGAAGTGTGGGACAAGAATAGCTAAGAAGAAAAGGCCATTTACAAGACTATTGTAATAGTTAGGTAAAAGGTTGCGGTACCAACAAACAAAATAATGGCATGGGAGAGGGAGAGAAGTCCTGGACTATATTTTGAAAGTGAAAACCATGGGATTTGAAGTAGAGACCTGAAAAATAAAACCGAAGGTAACACCAGAGTGCCTGGCCTGGGAAACTAGACAAATGGAATTCCTGATTGTTATTAGATATAGAAACCAACAAGGCAGACCCCAGAAGACTTAGGGAAGAGGAAGGGAACTCTGACCCAGCCATGAAAATTGCCATGAGGTATTAAAATAGACATGATAACTCAAGGGAAACTGCTTGTCATAGACCCATGCTTCTTATTTAATGTGAAGTGTGTGCACCTTACCTCTTATGATGAGAAAGGAGGACAGTGCTTTCAGAGGTAAAATACACTATTATTCATCCAAGTTGTGATGGTGATGATTGTCTTAGTCAGTGTTCTTTTGCTGTGAAGAGATGCAGTGACCATGGTAATTCTTATAAAAGAAAGCATTTAATTGAGGCTTGCTTGCAGTTTCATAGGTTTAGTCCATTATCATCATGGTGGGGAGCATGGTGGCACACAGGTAGACATGGTGCTGGAGAAGGAGCTGAGAGTTCTACATTCTGATCTGAAGGGAGCAGATAAAGAAGACACTGGGCCAGGCTTGGGCCTTTGAAACCTCAAAGCCCACTCCCAGTGACACACTTCCTCCAACAAGGCCACACCTCCTAATCCTTCTCAAATAGTGCCACTCTCTGATGACTAAGCATTCAAATATATGAGCCTATGGGGGTCATTCTTATTCAAACCACCACAGTGACCATCTTAATTACTATTCAAATTAAAATCTTAACTATGAAGAATGAAAGGAACGGACAGATGGGGAGCTGGTGCCATATGGACAGTGGTATGAAACGGAGGAGAAAGCAAGCCTGATCACAGAGACATAAAATGAATTTGCTGACTTCAGTGATAAAACATGGCTTTACAGATAATACAGCCATGGGCTGCCTGTGTTCTCCCTGAGATTAAGTCTTTCAAAGTCATTTTTTTCCCCGTGTGGTGCTTTATCACCAGGCTGTTCCTAGTGGTAAAGATCTGCCTTTGCTCCTCAGGAATTACAATCAACTGCTTCACTGAGAACAACTCCACATCACCCTCTTTGTCCTTATTGCACCACATAGGGCATGCTCCCACCTCAGACCCTTGGACTGGACTTTACCTATTAGACACATGGCTTTCCACTATGTATCTTGGTCACTTGCAGGTCCCTGATCAAAGTAACCTTAACAGAGAAACTAAGCCTCACAGATTCTTACTGAACCCCCATCCTATTTACATAGTTCATTTTTCATTATAGTCCAGACCCCTGACACAGAATTTATTTTTTTTCATGTACACACACACACACACGAGAGAAAGAGAGAGAGAGAGAGAGAGAGAGAGAGAGAGAGAGAGAGAAGGGGACTCTAAGCTAAAGAGCACAAAAGTCTAGCTGTCTGGCATTATACAGTAGGGCCTTCTGGGCAGAGCTGGGGCAGTACCCAGAAAGCACCTAAGGATCCTATCTTAGGTCTTGCATCTGGTTAGCCCACTCATAAGGAGCTGTGGCCAAGGAGTTGGTGTGGCACCCCAACAAATCTAAACACAGGGAAAGTCAAGACTGAATTACAATGTCTGACCATTTTAGTTTTTTGAGGTCTTTCATCTTGGGTAGCTCTGTAGATTCTCACAGGCTGAGCAAATGTGTTAAAATATTTTCTTTAGATGATGTTTATGGTGAGTGCAGTCCTGAAACACCACTGCATGGTCTTAGGATAGTGTCAGGAAGACACCCCTGGCACTCACAACCAAGGCCACTGCGTGGTGCAGGGTAGCTGGTGCAAGGTGTGGAGGGGAGGTGGGGGATACAGGTCTTTGGAGAGCATCTTTCTGTTCCTGTCGCTGAACAAAACAGGAGCAAAGTGTTGTTTCCTAAGAGTGCAGGAGGGAGCTACAGGGCTGTGAAGACCCTCCCGTTTCTGTTCCCTGAACAGCAAGTTGTCTGTCTCCCTGTGGACCTGCAGAGAGAGAAATGATACTTAACACAGTAACACACACACACACACACACACACACACACACACACACACACACTGTACTCCCCCATAGACCTGTTGGAGAAAAAAAAAAAAGCTGGTTAAAGGTTGTTTCCCTCCCTTCACCCCTGGAAAAACTGCTGGCTGAGTCAACTTCTCCTTGCTGGTGACCTGGTGGCTCAGTCCTGAGGCTACTAAAACACCTCACACCCCAAGTTTTCTGGTTTCACTGCTGAGGTGCAAATGGTAAAGGAGGTGTGTGCCAAGTGTATGGAGGGAAATACAGAACCTGCTGGAAGGTCTTAACTTTCCTGGGTATTTTTTAAATTGACCCTTAGAGACTCAGTTCACACTCTTGAGGCCACTTGGGTGGATCCTGAGACACTACCCCCTCTAGTGTGAGGTGCAGTCAATAGAGTCAAAACTGTCACCTGGTTTCACATGTTTCACACCAATTTTTCTGCGTAAACTGTGAACAATTTGTGGCTTACAGGTGACATTCTCTCAACACTTAAAGCCCTGTGTAGTTGAGGAGCAGTGCAGGGGTTCTGTCCAGCTGTGTGTGTGTGTGAGTGTGTGTGTGTGTGTGTGTGTGTGTGTGTGTGTGTGTGTGAATTGCTATAACAAAATAGTGACGTTTCTCCAAGGAAGAAATGATTAGAAATGAGTACCAATCACACTGAACTTGAGCGGGTTATTTCTTCCTCCTTGAAACCAAGTCTTCATCGTTCCGTTGTCTCTGCCAGAGGAACCCTGCTCAGGGATGTTTGATTTTTCAGTGGTCATATCAGGAATAGGTCTGTGCTATATGAAATTATAGTGATGGGTATTTATAAATTGAAAGGATAACATTTAGCTAAGAACAAAAAGATCTCTGGTCATCAAAATACAGATGAGAGTGTCTTTGCTCTTTACCATATCTACTTCAAGAATTCCGACCATTATCAACAATCAGACTGTCAACATATCATTCCAGAAAATGTTGACATAAGTCTGAAGGGGTACACAGTCATTGTGAAGGGCCCCAGAGGAAACCTCTGGAAGGACTTCAATCACATCAGTGTAGAGCCTAGTCTCCTAGAAAAGAAAAAGAAATGATGAGGAAACAGAAAGAAACTGGCCACTGTCTACACTATCCACAGTCATGTTCACAGTGTCAAGAGTCAATCCACGGGAACAAAATACATATTCTTTTAGGAACAAACTGTTTTCCCCAAACAAAAGCACTCAGAAGCATGCATTTGGCATATTTATAGAACTTTAACTTTTTATATTTATTTTATGTGTATGAGTGCCTGCATGTATTTATGTGCATCATTTGTATGTCTGGTGCCCATGGCAGTGAGAAGTGGCCTCAGATCTAGAACTGGAGTTGCAGATGAGGGTGAGCCACCATGTGGATGGGAACTGAACACTGGTCCTCTCAAGAGCTGTCAGTATTCTTAGCTACTGAGCCATCTCTCTAGGTCCCTTGTGTGTCCCCTTAATGTCTGGCTTCACAGATGGCAGCTGAAATCTCATATGGGCTTGTGGTCCTGCTGATGTCATATGGGCATGTGACTGCTGTGTCACACTTAACCTCTGGACAAGCTCCCACATACACCCACAAGTACATGAGTACAAAAAAGGGACAAGGATTTTTCAGTATCGCTATGAAAATCTTTTACATCTCACAAGCCTCTGAAAACCTCTCTCCAGACCCCTTCATGTCCTGACAATACCGACATAGTGTTCAGAACAGCATCCCTCTCCGGACCCCTACATGTCCTGGACCACACTGACATGGTGTTCAGAACAGCACCTCTTTGGAAAAAGTGTGAAACAGCACCCCACAAGTTCTGAGGCGTATTTCTCCGACCCCTCTTCTCTTAGCCTCATGGTTAAAGCATGAACACATTAAGGATGCAACTGTGTAATATCTAACACCATCACAGGTAATGATGTAGTTGACAAGTGTTAATAACTATTGTGTCTCTCAGATGGTTCTACAATTAAGCAACTGTTCAAGACTCAGCGAAAGACTCAATTTGAGTTCAAATCCAGAAGACTGGTAGACTTGAATGGAAGAGAAAGCTCCCTCTAGATTTTCTAAGTGACACTCTGTGTTGACTTCAACTGGAGTTAGGCCATAAGCCATGGTTGGATTAGCAAAACCTGTGGCATTCCCATCAACGGGCACTTTCAGATCCTTTCCAGAAATTCCAGATATATACATAAGTCACATGCACTCATCAATAAGTCAAAATTATTATAACTCTTGTTGCTACATTGTTATTTAATTCATTGATAAAGGATATGATATCAAATATGAAAAGTAAATTGACAAATATTTCAATACAGACTTTCAAAGAAGAGTTAATGTCAATACTTCTCAAATCATTCCACATCATCAGAGAAGCTTCCTCTGGCAGGAGGTGGGAACAAATACAGAGACAAACAGCCAGACTGTATGCAGAGAGTGAGGGGCCTTGGAATGCTCAGCCCTAACTCGAGTGTCTCCATCAAATCCCTTCTTTCAGAGTTCAGGGAATCAGTGGAAGAGGAGGCAGAAAGAGTGTAATGGCCAGAGGGGATGAAGGACACCCAGAAAAGGAGGACCCTTACAACAACAGGATCAATACTCATGTAAACTCACAGAGACTGAGGCAGCATGCACAGGCCTGCACAGGTCTGCAACAGGTTCTCTAAGTGTGTATGATGGCTTCCACTTTAGCGTTTTTATGGGATTCCTGAGTGTGTGAACGGGTGGGGCTGCAATCCTTATTCCCTCTCTTGGGCTCTTTTCATTGTTCATCTTGTCCAACTCCAATGTGACAGTTTTTGTTTTATCTTATTATATTTCGTTTTGTTAGAGGTCCTGACACAATTATAGCGTCAAATACTCTTCCACCCTGTCCTCATCAGTACACTCATTATTATTGGGTGATGTGTTTCAACTTAAGTTTTATAACATGTTGTGAAAATTATGGATGGTTTGACAGTGAATATCTCTACCCAATAAATATCTAAATATATGATCTTCTATTAAGTATTTATTTAAGCATTCTGTTAGTGAAATTATATGTTCAAAAGGTATTATGAGACTGGAGAGATGGCACTTGTTGCCTTCACAGAGAACCCGGATTTGGTTTCCAGAACCCATATTTTTGTTCACAACCATCCATAACTCCACCTCCAGGGGATTTGACAAGTGTCTGACAAGCGGGTCCCAGATAAGCATGTGATACACATACATTCATGTAGGCAAAACATTCATACTCATAAAATAATTAATTCTTTAGAAAGGTATTATGTTTATTTTAATCACTCCTTTTGTGGGAGGGTAGTTTGTTTTGTTATTTGTTACATGTGTATGTGTGTGTGGTTAGTGTGCATGCATGTATATGTATTCATATGTGTGGAAGTGTACACGTGTGTACAGGTACATGTTCATCTATGTGTATTTGGAAGCCTGGCGTCGACATGTAGAGCCTTCCTGTATCACTCTCTACTGTATTCATTGAGGCAGGGTCTCTCAGCAGAACCCTAGGCTGGTTGATATGGACTAGTCTGGCTATGCAGCTTGCTCTGGGGATCCTGTCTCTGCCTTCCCAGCAGGCTGGAATCACAGGTGGGTCAGGACTCCCAGAAATTTACTTGGGATCTGAGAACACAAACTCTGGTCCTCACGTCTGCACAGCCAGTGTTTTATCCTCCTAGACATCACTCTTCTCCCTGTACACTCATAGCTCTCTTCTACAAAGGTTGACATTATAATTTGTTGTGGAATAATCTTTTTGTACCCTGTGAAGATGTGTCATTCTGATTGGTTTAATAAAAAAGCGGAATGGTCAATAGCTAGGTAGGATTTTTAGGCACATAGGATTCTGGAAAGAAGAAGGGGGAGTCACCAGGAGACGCAGAGGGAGCAAGACCTGCTGGAAGACAGATAAAGCCACAAGCCACATGGCGATACATAGATTAATAGAAATGGGTTAATTTAAGTTGTAAGAGCTAGTTAGTAACAAGTCTAATAATAATAAGTCTCAGTGTCATTACTGATAATAAGTGTCATTACTTGATAATAAGTCTCTGTTTCATTACTGGGGAGCTGGCAGACCCAAAGAAAAGGTTCAACTATAATACTTTAAGATCTTGGTTGCTGTAATTTATTTGAAATGAAATTAATATTACTCTAATTATTGGGGATAAATATGGTAGCAGCTAATATAGAGCTTATGATAAGTTGTGACTGAAAAATGAAAGTGCTAATTATTTTCTTCTGTGCTTAGATTCATCCCAGTTGACATCTTAGATTTAAAAAAAAGTCTTAGGTTTTAAACATGAGTTTACATAAGCAACTTCTACTAAACAAACAGAAAATTAATCTATGTTGATTACACAGGAGATAAGCAGTGCCTTAGTATGCAAAGGTCTTTTTTTTTTGTAAATGGATGGAGATACTGTGGATTAGTTTGGATTTCTGGAATATATTAAAGATGCCTCCCCTCCCCCAATAACAGCCTTTGATTGTCCACAGAGATATCTCAAATTGTACTTATAATGCAGGATCTTGTTTGTGGAGCTGTGCAATTGAGGTCTTATCATCACCCTAATATGCTGTTCCCCTCTTAGACACATAGATGCCATCCATCATCTCCACATTAAAAGTCCTAGCTAGATCAGGGATACAAGGGATATACTTTAGCATAGTAAAGACAGTTTACACAAGCCTATAGCCAATATCAAATTAAATGGAGAGAAACTCAAAGCAATTCCACTAAAATCAGGAACAAGACAAGGTTGTCCAATCTCTCCATACCTATTCAA
This sequence comes from Peromyscus nudipes, assembly GCA_902168325.1. NCBI lineage: Eukaryota > Metazoa > Chordata > Mammalia > Rodentia > Cricetidae > Peromyscus > Peromyscus nudipes. Next base: position 35,255 of record CABHPH010150170.1, read on the forward strand.
TGTAGTATTTGTATCAGAAGTTGGAAAGATCTCCCATGTTATTGCATCAGCAGGATTAATATCATTTTTTAAATGGCCATCCTATCAAATGCAATCTAAATGTTTAATGCAATCCCTGACAAAACTTCAACACAATTCTTCATGGATCTCAAAAGAACAATTTTCAGCCTCATATGGAAAACAAAAATACAGGATAGATAAAACAATTCTGAAGATTAAAGAATTAAATAAAAGAATTGCTGAGGGTATCACCATTCCCAACTTCATACTTTACTACAGAGCTATAATAATAAAAACAGCAAGGTATTGGCACAAAACCAGACATATTGACCAAGAGAATTTAATTCAAGACCCAAATACAAATCCACACACCTTTGAACACCTAATTTTTGATAAAGAAGCCAGAAACACACACTGGAAAAAAAGACAACATCTTCAACAAATGGTGCAGGTCACACTGGATGGCAGCATGTGGAAGAATCATATCGATCCACACTTTTCACCCTGCACAAAATTCAAGTCTAAATGCATCAAAGACCTCAATGTAAAACCAGATACACTGAACCTGATGGAAGAGAAAGTGGGGAATAGCCTTGAACTTATTAGCACAGGAAAAGACTTTTTGAACAGAACTCCATTAGCACCGGCACTAAGATCAACAATTAATAAATGGGACCTCGTGAAACTGAGATGATTCTGGCACCCTACAGATGGGAAAAGGTTTTTACCAACTACACATCTGATAGAGGGCTAATATCTGAAATATAGAAAGAACTCAAAAAAAACTAGGTATCAAAGAGGCAAATAATCCAACTAAAAAGTGGAAAATCCTTAGTCATCAAAGAAATGCAAATCAAAACTGCTTTGAGATTTCATCTTACACCTGTCAGAATGGCTAAGAACAATTAAACAAATGATAGTTCATGCTGGTAAGGATGCAGCATAAGGAGAATGGGGAACACTCCTCCATAGCTGGTGAGACTGCAAATTTGTACACCCACTATGGAAATCAGTGTGGCAGTTCCTCTGGAAGATGGGAATCAATCTACCTCAAGATCCAGACATATATACCATTCTTGGGCATATTCCCCAAGGAAGCTTCATCTACCACAGAGACATTTGCTTAACCATGCTCATTGCAGCTTTAATAGTAATAGACAGAAATTGGAAACACTAGAGATGTTCCTCAACAGAGGAATAGATAAGAAAATGTGGTATATTTACACAATGGAGTATTACTCAGACATTTGTAGAAAAAAAATGAAGTCATGAAATTCTCAGGCAAATGGGGGGAACTAGAAATATCATCCTGAGTGAGGCATCTGTATTAATCAGGGTTCTCCAGAGTAACAGAAGTTAGAGAATGAATATATACATATATTCATGAGATTTATTAAAATGATGTAATGGCTGCAGTCCAGCTAGTCTAACAATGGCTAGCCATTAACAGAAAGCCCAAGAAACTAGCAGTTGCTCAGTTCACAAGGCTGGATGTCTCAGCTGGCCTTCAATATATGCAGAAATCCTGAAGAAGTAGGCTTTAATGCCAGTGAAGGAATGTACTTGCTAGCAAAGTGAGAGCAAGCAGGCAAATCAGAAGCTTCCTTCTTCTATGCCCTTATATAGGCTTCTAGCAGAAGGTGTGGCTCAGATTAGAGGTACACTTTCCCAGCTCAAATGATCTTTATTAAAGGAATACCTTTTCACAGCTCAAATTATCTAGATTAAAGACATGTTTTCCTGCCTCAAGACCTATTTAGAAGTGGATCTTCCTACTTCAAATTAAGCAAAATTCCCTCTCAGATGTGTCCTCCATTTTGGAGTTTTAGCTACTTCCAGATGTAGTCAAGTTGACAACCAAGAATAGCCATCACAGAATCTCCAGACTCAGAAAGACAAATATGGTATGTATTTGTTTATATGTGGATAACCGTTAAGTCAATGATAACCAAGCTACAATCTGTAGAACCACAGAGGCTAGGTAGAGATTAAGAGACTAGTGGGTACAGACAAATATCATTAGGAAAGGGAAACAGAATAGGTAATTATGGATAGATGGAGTAGGGGATTGGAACAGGAGGATAAAGTGAAGGGGGAGGGTAGAGAGGAATGAGGGAGGGAATACCAGCAGAGACAGCTAAAATGAAAGGCCATTTGAGGGACAGTATGGAAATCTAATATAGCAGAAGCTTCCTAAAATATATACATATATGAAAGCAATCTAAGTGAAATTGCCAAATGTTGGGAGAGACAAAGCCCCAACTAGAAATTTTTTTTCACCAAATGAAGCTTCCAGTACTGGTAATGGATTACATCTAATTGAGTTGTTAGCCAAAGGGGTCCCACGGGAACCCTCCAAACAACCTAGACTATCGCCAAGCTATAGGTTGCTCGCCACAAACTGACATCAAGGTCCTATTGCTGAAGATAACACCTACACAACTCATTAAACATAGAGAAGTTGAGCTTGTGTCTCCATAGAGCCTTTACCTCTGTGTGCTGGAGTTTTTGATATCCAACCCAGCTACAAAACCTTTGCTCTATAATGATGTCCTACCTGCAAGATATAGTGAAATGGGTGCCACAAAACTTGTGAGAATAACCTACCAATATCTGATTTGACTTAAGGCCCATTCCATGAGATGAAAATCCAACACTGCAGAAGTGACTAAAAACCTGAGACTATATAGCCCAGGAACCTAGAGTAAAACTACATACTACTGTTCTAACAATAAAAATAAATAAATATAAAAAGTAGCAATAAGATGACTACTAATGACATTCTGCTACACTTATGTCTTAGTTAGGGTTTCTATTGCTGTGAAGAGACATCATGACCACAGCAACTCTCATAAAGGAAAACATTTCATTGGGGCTGGCTTACAAGTTCAGAGGATAAGTCTGTTACTGTTATGGCAGGAAGCAAGACAGCATACAGACAGACAGTGCTGGAGAGGTGGCTGAGAATTTCATATCTTGATCTGCAGGCAACAGGAAGTGAACTGACTCCCATACTGGGTACAGCTTGAGCATATGAGACCTCAAAGCCCACCTGCACGGTGACATACTTCCTCCAACAAGGCCACACCTATTCCAACAAGGCCAGACCTCCTAATAGTGCCACTTGCTATAGGCCAAGAATTCAGTCTAGAGGAGCCATATCTATTCAAACCACTACAACTTGTTCATGCATCATTAGAGAATCTTCCTCCTGCAGCAGATGGGAACAAATACAGAGCCCCACAGCCAGACATTATGCAGAGTGAGAGACTTTGGAACACTAAGCCCTAAATAGAATGTCTCCATCAAATCCCTCCTTTCGGAGCACAGGGAACCACGTTGAAGAGGAGGTGGAGTGTAAGAGCCAGAGAGGATGGAGGACATTGATAAAACAAGGCCCTCTAAATCAGCAAGACAGATGCACATACAAACTCACAGAGACTGAGGCAGTCTGCACAGCTCCTGTACAGGTCTGTACCAGATAGGGTCCAAGAGTTGAAAGAATAAGTGGACACATAACTCCATCCTTAACCCAAAAGCTATCTCCAGTTGGTAAATACTTGCAAGAGAAAATTTAGTTTTCTCCAAGGGAATCTCACTGAGAAAACAAGCTACTCTTAAGGGAAGGTTGCGTGCCCAGCAGTAGAAGTCCATCAGGAAAGAAACTCGATGAAATATTTGGAGATTCTTTGTTTCATAATGTCATGTCAAGTATTTTTTTACTTTATCTTATATTGTTATGTTTTATTTTTATTTCATTTATATTTTTCCTCTCTCTTTATACCCTACAGGTCGTTTGCACATATATTATGCCTTCCAGTTTAGTGTGTTTTATTGGATTCCTCAGTGTCCCAATGAGTGTTTCTGCATCTATATCTGTCTCTTGTCCCTTCTCTTGGGCTCGTTTCGTTTTGTTTGTTTGTTTCATCCTATTTCGATGCGTTAGTTTTTATTTTATTTTCATTATTATCCCTTAGAAGCCTGTTTGCTTCCTAATGAGACACAGAAAGTAGGTGGATCCGGATGAGAGGGGAGGTGGGGAGAAAGGGGGAGGGAGGAGCGGAGGGAGGGGAAACAATGATCAGAATACACTGTGTGAGAAAAAAAACATCTGTTTTCAATAAAAGAACAAAAAAGAAATTACTTTAAAATTTTACTCAGTGCAACATGCCACATCATTTCTACTGTCACACTGTCTGTCACAGCCTATTCTAAGTGACCTTTCACCTTCCTTACCTGAATTATTCGTTCATTCTCTCTCTCTCTCTCTCTCTCTCTCTCTCTCTCTCTCTCTCTCTGTGTGTGTGTGTGTGTGTGTGTGTGTGTGTGTGTGTGTGTGTGTGTTTAGCATCTGAATGCAAAGAAGCCTTTATACCTGCTGCCCTCTCTGCCAGGAACCCTTGCTCCCCAGATTGTTGCCTGCCTGGCCCCAGTAAAGAGCACCTGCTTATTACAATACCTGGAAGCAGAGACACTTTTACTTTCTCTCATGCAGCTGAGAACACATGTAATGCGGTTTATAATTAATCTCATGGAGTGGATCAATATTTATGTCAAAATATGCATCAATAGAAGCAAGAGCTGTAAAATAACTTACAAAGAAAAATAACTGGGTTTGGGTAACAGAAGGACAATTTCCCTTTTTAAAAGTGAGACTCTTGTCAATCATTGTGTTTGAGCCTCTTCCTCCAAGCAGGTGTCCCTGCTGAATTAGAAGGAAAGGTTTAGTGGAGCTTTGGTAGTTACCTCCAAGGATTGCTGGCTGTTTCTTTATTCTTTTGATGTGTGACCCTTTGGCCTTCTGGCTCTCATTCAAGACTCTTCGCTGGGAATTGTCTAGAGGACTTTAAATTGAAAACAGCCCCTGCTAACATTTGTTGTCTTCCACTCCACAGAACTATTTACTCCCTAAAGGGAAAATATCTCTGACTTTTCTGCTGAGAACACTTTGAAAATGAATCTCAGCCAGGCCAGTCCTGACACCTTATGCTTTCCCAAAGGAAAAAGAAGAAATACTTTATCATGCCCAAGAGCTCCCCCAAAATATTAAGGCTTTGCCTTCCAAAAACATTCCTTGCAAAATCCACTTAACCCAAGGGAGATATGGACTGAAAGAAAAGCATTTACATATCCATCCAGAGTTCATTAAGAAAAAAAGATTCAAAATAGTTTGCAACAAGACATGCAAAAATGAAGACTAGGAAGAGGAAGGAAAGACAAAGGATATGGAGGAAGAGATAAAGGAACAACAGTTGACTGGTGAGACATAAGGACAAGGAAAGCATCAGGCAGGAGGACAGTGGACTGAGAACAGCTCCCTGGGGAGCTGAGATCCTTGAAGATGAATTTTAGTCTCACCTCTGTTTTAGAACCCAGGACCAGTAGCCCATGAATGGCACCACCCACCCTGGGCTGGGCCCTCCCCCATTGACCACTAATTGAGAAAATGCCTTACAGCTGGATCTCATGGAAGCAGTTCCTCAGCTGAGGCTCCTTCCTTTTGATGACTCTAGCTTGTGTCAAGTTTACACACAAAACGAGCCAGTACAATTAATACCAGAATATATAAAGAAACAAAAAAATTAAACACCAAGAACACAAATCATGTGATCAGTTAATTGCCAAATGAACACACAATTATCAAAAGAAGAACAAATGGACAATAAATATATAAAAAGTGTTCAACATCCTTATCTATCAGAGAAAAGCAAAGCCAAACTATAGTGACGTCCCATCTCACACCAACAGACTGATTGTCATCATGAAAGCAAACAGTAACAAATGCTAGTGAAGGCTGAGGAATGACTGATGCAGATGTAGAAACATTCACTGTAGAAATATAAATGAAGGTTCCTCAACAAAACACAATTAGAAATAGCATATGATCCACTTATACCACTCATGGGGATATGCCCAACAGAATCCACATTAGCATACCACCTGCATTGTTTTTATTATAGTAATGTTCACAAGAACAAAGAGTACTGTTCACAATCAGCCTAGATGTCCCTCAACAGACAGATGGATAAAGAAGTGGTGGTATAGACACAATGTAGTTTTCTGCAGCCATGAAAAACAAAAGTAAATTATTTGCAGGAAAATGAAATTGGAAAAGTAGGAAGACCCACTTCTAATCCAGATCTTTTGAGGTGGGAAGATCCACCTCTAATCTGGGTCACACATTCTGCTGGCAGTCTTTATAAAGGATGTGGAAGAAGGGAGCTTCTCTTATTGCCTGCTTACTCTCACCCTCACTCCATTCCTCCACTGGTCTTAGCGCCTACTTTTTTGGGATTCCAGCATAGACTGAAGACCAACTGAGATACCCAGCCTTGTGGACTGAACAACTACTGGATTTTTGGATCTCCAGTTCATAGACAACCATTGTTGGATTAGCTGGACCACAGCCTGAAAGTCATTCTAAAAAAATGCCCTTTCTATATAGAGACTTATTCTTCAGTTCTGTTACTCTAAAGAACTCTGACTATTACAATCATGTTAAGCAAAAATGAGCCAAACTGCCGGGCAGTGGTGGCACACGCCTTTAATCCCAGCACTCGGGAGGCAGAGCCAGGCAGATCTCTGTGAGTTCGAGGTCAGCCTGGGCTACCAAGTGAGTTCCAGGAAAGGCGCAAAGCTACACAGAGAGACCCTGTCTTGAAAAACCAAAAAAAAAAAAAAAATGAGCCAAACTCAGAAAAACATAACACAGACTTTCTCTTATGTGTGGAATATAAATATGCACATATATGTACACATGCACACATGCAGTAGAACTATTGGTGGAGAAGAAGAGGACTAGAGAGTGGTGGGGAGGCAGGAGAAGAGAGGGTAATAAAGGGTATGGGCAAAGTAAATGATAAATATATATAGAAATATCTTCATGAAACGTTATGTGATGAATGTATACTACTTAAAGATTCAAAAACTAGTGAGCAGGGTTGGAGAGATGACCTAGACATTAAGAGTACTTGCTGTTCTTGTAGAGGACCTGGGTTCAATTCCCAGCATCCACATAGATGTTTACAATCATCTCTAACTCCAGTTCTAGGGGATCTGATGCCCTCTTCTGGCCTCTGTGAGGACCAAGTGTGCAGGGGGCATGTACATACAAGCAGGCAGAACACTCATATTTGCAAAATAAAATAAATGAATCTTTAAAAAACATATAGTCTCAAAATCAGATTCTCATCTGCCTGATGATTAGGGAGGTGCAGAAAATTATCCAATGGTCACAAAACAGACAATAAAGTCAAGTGTGAGATGTCTACACAGTTTTACCAGCTTATTTAATAGAGGCATTTGACCCACTGACAAGGTCAGGAAGGCTTTCTACAGAGAATGACACTTACACCTATAACGGAACTCTGAGCATGAGCTGGCCAGGCAGTCCTGAGGATGCAATCAAAAAATTGAGGTGGTTGGAGCACCCAAAGTGAGAGGCAGAGAAATACATACAGGACGAGGACAGAGAAATAGGTAGGGATGAGATCTCTATGGGTGTTGTATGACAAAATATTTCCTGGGGAGACACAACACACATGTCTACTCACCCCAGACAGGGATTCCACCACAGACCAACTTGGTGAATAAATGTGTTTTACTGAAGTTATTTATAGAAATATGGGTGAAGGGTCACTTACAGGAGCAGAAAGGACTCAAAGACAGCTGCAGCACTAAAGCCACTCCAGCATGTGTGGCAGCTCACAAAGCTGGGAACCTGGAGCACACTGACCAGTTTGCAGGCAGCTCAACAGGTTGAAGGATGTCCTTTCCAGGTGCCTCAGTTGGTCTAAACCTCTTCCAGGCAGCTCAGTTAGTTTCTACTTCTTCCAGGAAGCTGGTGTGATGTGAGTCTTCTTTGCAGGTAAGCTCATTTCCATCTTTACTTACTCTGGCAGGGAGGAGCCCAGTGAATCTGGTCAGTTTCAGGGACTTCCTGAAGCTATTTTGAGTTATCTTCCTCCTTAAAGAGCTACCCTGGAGGATAGAATGTTTCTGTCTCAGAGGAAACTGATACACAACACCATGCTGTGTAGATGGCACTAGAGATCCTAAGTTTCATATGCAAATAAATAGAAAGCTACAGGGAGGTTTAGTCAGGGGATGTGCCCTGATTTAACTTGGCTTTCCCGACTATTAGCCTACTATGTAGGAAACAGGCAGCACCGTGTGAATGTGTATTGTTGACAAGGACCAAAGCCATGAGAAATTGGTGAGGCCTTCCCTATATGAGTCAGGCTCAGAATTAGCAAAACCTTCTTCCTCTGGCCCAAATTCGAGTATTCACAGATGATTGATCAATGTGTACAGAATCTAGCAATTGCTGCTTCCTCCCCCACCCCAGAAGTTTACTGCTTGGGACTACTCACCTACAGAGACCTCCTATCCAGACTACTTAACTCCTTCCCTGTGCTGCACCCAATCAGCTCACTGAGGTTCTGGTTGATGTAAGTAGTAGGTGTGGCTCCGTCAGAGCACATAGCTTTCCTGTATCCAAGTGTCTGTCATGTCTTCGATGTCACTGCCCCAGTCAGAGTTCAAGATCCAAGCCAAGGAGGCTGGGCACTACTACAGGATGCTAATTGCAGTGGAGCTCATATACACTAAGGAAGTCTTTAGGACTACGGCAGAGCGCATGGGGTGGTCTACATGGATTCAAAAAATGTTAACAGTAAAATCAATGGGATGGGAAAAGATTAGATTAGGTGGGTGAAGGAGAAAAAAACAGGGGCACAATGTCATGAAAAAGTATCTGGTTTGTACTTCTTCAAGACAACCTCAAATGGTCTTACTTTCCCCATTCAAAATCAAATATGAATTAAAAGTTATTAGTCTTAATTACATTTGGGGCTGGATGACTGGGCAGTAGGGCCACTGTAAAGGAGATTGAGGAGTGAGAGTCAGAGTCTACTTGTGTGGCATCAAGGAAACAGAAAGACTGGCCAGTGACTCAATTGAGAGAAGTTTTTAAAAAAGACTTCAAACTCATTGAATTTGGATTTTTTTCAATATTTTATTATGGCACACAGGATTGAGTATGGAACTGTGTTCTTCAATCAAGTATTTCTTAAACCCACCAGCTGTTTGCATCAACTCTTAACTAACAAGCACAAGTGTGAAAAGCTTGCTGTCAAGGTTTCCTACCTACGAAGGAATGCCAAGAGCCTTCACAGTTCAAATTCACATCATGGTAGATAAAGAAATGTTTTTGCCTAGTTGTGTGGTAACACATATTCAACTAGAAGTAAGTAATGCAAAGAGACCGTGTAGCTTTAAATGAAGACCGCTTTGGTTTTAGGTAAAATTCCTAAGTCTCACAGATCATCTAAAACACAGATAACGAAGAAACCAGCAGACCAAACAGTTGTCTAAGAACACCAGAGCAGTAGATAGGCAAAGACTTCATCTATAGTCCACACCAAACACAAGTGCAAGAGTTATCATAGCCTTACCATGGACGGGGCAGATGGGGTATAGATGTGACGCAGTGTCCAACCAGGCATTGGAATCCAAATATTTACCAATTAAGACATGCAGAGCAATGCCAATGCAACACACAAACTTATTATCTCCCCCACGAAGTAACATTAATGCCATTACCTGCTTGCGTGGTTTTTAAAGGGTTTTGAAATGGATAGGTTTAAATTTATGTGAGGCAGTAGAACGAAGCAAACAACACACCATTCATGAGCTCAGGATTCCAGGCAACGTGTTTGCAGTTGCAGGTAGCCTCCGACAAGGTTTCTTTCCCCACTCAAAATCAAATATAGGGTTTTTTTTAAAGTCATTCCTTTTAATTATATCATGGGCTTAGATTTCTATTTATGCCATGATATTCAAGAATATATTAAAAATGTAACCATTGTGACAACTGTGTGGGATTCATAGTCTACCCAGATTGTACTACTGTATACTTGTCCACCACAATTTCAAAATTGCCTTCTAGAAAGCCATCCCTCCAGTCAACATTGTGTATTTTACAGGGTGAGTTACACTGTTATTTATGAATGCTCTCATTCATATTTATTAGCAGGAGGGTTTAGGGGGAAATATTTTCTAGTCTTAACCTATTTCTCTATCCCTATGTCCAATTATGTACTTTTTAAAATTTATATTTTATTGAAAAATGGAGGTCAGTAGTCTACTTGTTTATGGTTTGTATTAGTGCCTTCTTTAAGGTATTTTATTTAAGTAAAAAAAAAAACCACAGCAAAATATATATCATTCAGTGTAACTTTATTTACTATTTATTGCACATAACTCAAGGTCTTTAATTTCTAACCATCGAAGTTTCAAATGACTATTTTTTCCATGAAGTTGCACATGAACGTGAGTGAATTCGTTTATTCGTGTTGTGTGTGTGTGTCTGTGGTTTTTTTTTTTATTATTGTAAACATCTGTGTGATTCACATTGCCATAGATCCTGAACTCATAAGCGTGGACCATGCACAGGCTGGCAGCAAGCCAGAAAGCCACTCTGCAAGCAAACAGATACTCTGCATACGGGGAAAAGTCATAGCACAACATTGAATGTCCAACCTAAGTCATCTCAGAATTAGACGTATATGGACTTCTTAATTTGTATAGGGTCTGGAACTCAACTGGTTGGTTGGTGATGAGGTTGACCTGATTTGGGGAGATTTTTTTTTCCTGGAGTAGTTGGGAACAGGGCTCAATCTTTCTTCTTGGCTGCTTGCTCCTCCCCAGCACTTTCTTCTTTCTTCTCTTCCTCTTCAGATTCTTTGGTGTCTTCCTCTTCACCCTCGCCACCTTCTTCTTCTTTCGTGTCTTCAGACTCATCCTTGGCAGCTTGAAGATAAGAAAAAAAATACAAAATCCAAATCCAGGTTAAGTCCAGGTAGAACATTTCTGCAGAGACTCTGTGAGTTACCAAACACTATTGTCAGAGTGAGGCTATAAGCCTCTCGGCCCCATTCTCCCAAAGGACACGTTACAGACAGTGCTTGACATGAACAATTTTCCAGGAACCACGTACTTAAATAAATGGAGATTACTTCCAGGTGCTGGAGATTTTCTCCTCTCTAGTACCTTGCCTCAATATTCATATGTGTCTGGCACTCATGTTTAGGGGACAATCAGTTCTGGCCAACATCAAGTGTTCTTTTGGGTACCAAACTGTGTTAAATGAATGTGTTAAAATATGAACCTTCTACAATTTATAATAGATGCTCATTTAAACCTGTGTGTCCTACATCACATGTGTATTGTTTATGGTTGCAAAACGCCCATCGATTTCCCTAAGTAGTAAGCAAGGCCCCATACCTCATCCGTCTCCCAGTGAATACCCACAGCCAGTTTGCACTAGGAATTCTGAAGGTTTTTGTCTTTGCATACCTTCTTCCTCCTCAGCGCCTTCCTCTTCCTCTCCCTCCTCCTTCTCCTTCTCCTCCTCTTCTGCTTCTCCCTCAGAAGGGGGCTCATCCTTGGCCTCCTCAGCTTTGACAGCCTCAATGGTCTCCTCCACCTCTGTCTGCTCTTCCTGAACGTGGCTTGTGTAGTAGGCTGGGAACGAGCGAGCAGACATCAAGTAGGAGCTGCTCTGCAAGCCACTGTAGGCAGAGCGGCCAAAGATCTGCGAGCTCTGGGAGTAGCCGCTGGTTATGCTGCCCACGCTGGTGAAACTGAGCCTGGTCTCTTCGCCTTCCAAGAGTTTCCTAGGTGATGGCGGCGGGGCGGGGGCGGGGCGGGGGAGCAGGAGAAGGGTACAGTTAGACCAACCACCGCTGGACATGTGTTCACAACCTGATCTAAGTCCACCATTCATCACTTTCCCCTACCTCAAAAGCAAACACAATGATAAACAGGGTTAGGCATAATAAAGATTTAATAGGGATTTCATGAGAGACTCTACCCCCAAAAAAACCTTCTATGTACCCCTATTAGATTTAAAATGTAAATGCTAAGAACAGGGCTTACATTACTTTGGGGTTAATTCCTTACACATTTGCACCTTCTTGGAGGAAGCCCAAACTAGGACTATTCTAGAACACTTGTGAGTCACCGTAACTCTGTGTGGACTTTAGTTATGTGATTGATCTCTCCCAAGGTGTCACGCCCACTGCCTGCACCATTCCGATTTTACCTGTAAGCTGCAATCTCAATGTCCAAGGCCATCTTCACGTTGAGGAGGTCCTGGTACTCCTTCAGGTATCTCGCCATCTCGCTCTTCGTGCTTCTCAATTCATTCTCCAATTTGTTGATTGTGTCCTGTTGGAAGACGGTTTTAAGATTTCAAAGCATAAATCTCTACTGCTTTTGTATTACTGTAATATTGGTGCTAGAGACTAGTTTCAGTTAATTCCAAAGTGTGCACCTCCAATAAAATCGCCCTTAAAATTACTGCACGGTTTTGGTTTTTTTTTTTTTTTTTTTTGGCCTAAAATGTCCAGTCTAGTAACACATGAGAAGGGGAGGAAGGGGGCGGGGCGGACTGATGTAAGCAACTTTTTAAATTTTCTTTAGTCTATTGATTATGGTAAAATGTCCAAAAAAATACAAAATTGATAAAAAAAAAAAAAGAAAGAGAGAAAAGAAAACCTTTGTCACACTTCTTTTAGCCAGGTCACACTTGGGGAATGGAATATATAGTAATTTGCTAAAATGCTTTCCACAACTCTACTTCTACCCCCCCAAAGATGAGAACTTAAAAATAAATAAATAAATAAATAAGTTGCAGTAATTAATTGGCCTAAAATATTCTGACTGTATTCGTGTGTCCCTGTTAAAAATAAAGCTATTCCAAGGCTTGGTGGTCCAGAACTAGTGAGAGAGCCAGCAGCAGTATTTATTAACCAGGAGATCCAGAAAGTGCAGAGGTAACTTGGAGTTAAGAGAGGTCAGTACAGAGAAAGCATCAGACTAGTGGCCACGCCCAACTCCGACTCCCTCCTCCCCTTCCTTCCAACCCTCCTCCCCCCACCCCCCAACAGCGATTCAACACAACAGGCAGCAGTGGCGCCCCGCCCCTTCCAAGTGCCCCATCCTTTCCACATCTTCCCGGAAGCCAAGCCCTCTGATAGCAGCTCCGTGCTCTAGGACCCCCTAGCGTTCACTCTCTGGGTGCACCCTCCACCCCGACTTTGCAGCCTCCCCGCCCCCACTGGGCTTGGACCGTGCCACACCTGCATGGCGCTGATGTCCGCGTTCTGCTTGTCCTCCAACTCCTGCAGCTGCTTCTCCAGAGCTTCGTTCATACCCCGGCATGCTTCGATCTCCAGGGTCTTAGCCTTGAGCAGGCGGCGGCTTTCGGACACCTCGTCCTTGGCAGCGCGTACAGCATCGGTGTTCTTGGCGGCGCTCTCGGTCAGCACCGTGAAGCGGCTCTTGAACCACTCTTCGGCGTTCTGCATGTTCTTGGCGGCCAGCTTCTCATACTGAGCACGGATGTCCTTGAGGGCGGCGGAGAGGTCGGGCTTGGAGGACACGTCCATCTCCACGGAGATCTGCGCATACTGGATCTGAGCCTGCAGCTCGGCGATCTCCTCTTCGTGCACCTTCTTCAGGAAGGCGATCTCGTCCATCAGGCTGTCGATGCGCTTCTCCAGCTCGGCGCGGGCGAGCGCGGCCTCATCGGCGCCTTTGCGCGCTTCCATCAGCCGGCCCTCGGCGTCCTCACGGCTCAGCACCTCCTCCTCGTAGCGCGCCTGCAGGTTGCGCAGAGTCTCCTCCAGCCCCTCGCGCTCGCCCTGCAGCGCCTGCTTCTCGTTGGTGGCGTCTTCCGCCGCCAGCCGCAGATCGCGGATCTCCTGCTCGTACAGGGCGCGGAAGCGGGACGGTTCGGAGTGTTTCTGGCGCAGCACCAACAGCTCGGCTTCCAGGACCTTGTTCTGCTGCTCCAGCTCGTGCACGCGCTCGATGAAGCTGGCGAAGCGATCGTTGAGGTCCTGGAGCTGTGCCTTCTCCTGCGTGCGGATCGACTTGAGGTCGTTGCTGATGGCGGCTACCTGGCTCAGGTCGAGGTTCTCCAAGCTGGGCATCAAAGAGCCGGAGCTGGACGAGTAGCTGCGGCGCACGGACAGCGAGGAGGAGACCGGCGCGGAGTAGCTGGAGTACGCGGAGCGCGCCGTGCTGTAGCCGCTGCGCACGCTGGAGATGTGCACCCGGGGCGTCTCCACGTAGCGCCGCTTGTAGGAGGCCGAAAAGTACGGGTCGTAGCCGAACGAACTCATGGTGGCGGCCGGTGGGCCTCTCCGGCCCGGGGCGGAGGTGGGGGACCTAGAGAGAAAAACGGGGAAGAAGAGGGAAAGGGGAGGATGGATGGCTGTGTGCGTCTCGGTGCGGTCCTGCCACCTCTATTTATACTCCAGGACTCTGACGCAGACTGCGATTGATCGCGGTGCGCAGGCCAGTGGGGGCAGCGCGCTGCTGCAGCCAAGGGGAGGATTCTGCGCAAAAGCGAAGGCGGGGGCGAGCGACAGGCGGCTGGCGAGGTGCGGCTCCAGCCTGGCAGCTTTGCTCCGAGGCCCTCTACTTTCTCTGAGACCCCCATAACCTCCCGACTCATTCCTTTTCCTTTCCCACTCCCCCGGCCCACCTTGCCTATTAATACCTAAAGTCCCCATGACTCGGATCCTTAAATGTTCCAAATAAAAGGTTCTCGCTCTCTACTGACACATCAATTTTTAATATCCAATGTCTCAAAGACACCTTGACCCCACCCCCAGCTCGCCCTTTCTCCATCAAGGACCCTTTTAGCATCCTGCTTCTGGTTGACATAGCCGGGTTGTGAGTCCCGGCGGTTAGGTTACTGACAATAGCTGAAGGTAGTGTCCATGCGACATTGCTGCAGGAAAGTTTTACATGTCTTTGTAGTTATTTTCTGACATTTTCTTAAGGCCCCCTCCCTTTCTCCTGCCTCCTTTTTTTTTATTTATTTATTTTTCCTTATCACTCTACTTCTCAACACATAGGGGACATGCCCGCCCACACACCCTTGAAACATCAGGACAGTGGGTGATCATTTTAACATTTAAAAACCTTTACAGGAAGCAGTTAATTTGCCTGGTACCTTTCATAGAATTTCTCCTTTCTTTGTGGGGAATGGAGTCTGGAGTGCTTAGGAGGGGTTTGAAAGTAGCCAGGCAAAGAAAGACTTGCAAGGCAAAGACGCGTTCTGCAGCGCCAGAACCTCGGGGTGCTTCTATGCTCACTGATCTATTACCGATTCCATCGCGTCAAAAGCCTCTTCCCCTCTTTTACACCTGTGTGGTACCCCAACCTGATGGTTTCGACAAGCCATGCAGGTGGCTGATTTTTTTTTTAAAGGGGGGAAGCGGGTGGAGAAACTGCTGCTGCGAACAGCCGCCAGCTCTGGGTGTGGTCTCCCTCGAAAAGAACTCAGCATAGAGACGGAATGAAAAGAAAAAAAACCAGCCGGTTGAAATTCATAGGCAACGGATGAACTCGGGAATCTATGGGCTTCCTTCAGAAAGCACCCAGATACCCGAGTGGGCACGCCAAACGCACGTGGGTGCAGCATTTTCATACTGGCGTTGTGAGCTCCTGCAGTTTTGAAAAGATACTGCAGAGATTTGTAGGAAGTAACTGAAACCGTTTTTAAGCAAGCATTTGGCGTTTTGTTTAATGTGTTCAACATACCGCTGGCTTACTGGTTCCTTTAAATGGTCCAGTTATGGGGTATGGCTAACGGTTTTCAAATAGAAAAGTGAACTTTTTGGAGCTGTGCCCGGTCGCTTCTGGAGACCAAAAAGAGAGTGAGGTGAGGTTTATTCTGTGTATTCCTTTCTCATCTTACACTTACTGTGATTCAAATAACGTGTCCTCTTCATGGAAGAGGAATGAACTGAAGCAGAGGATTTCCGTGGTTTTGCCGATGGTTTAAATCCATGAAGTCTAAGCTATGTTAGACGCCCACCCAAGCTTACACATTCTAAGCTTTGAAACCTAAAGTCGCCAGGCTTGTGTGGCCAGCATATAGGATCAAGTACTATATACATGGTTCTCTGTAGCCTGCATATATCCTTTTTCAAATTCATCGGTGATCAAGAGGACGTAGGGGGAAGAGAGAGAGAGAGAGAGAGAGAGAGAGAGAGAGAGAGATTTTAGATAAGCCATAGCTTTTCTTGCTTCCTATGACTCGCATATAGATGAAGAGTTGCAGATTTCCCCCCAAGCCAGCTCCATGTAACTTGTATTATTTCACAATCTTTTGTTGAGGGTCTGTACACACTACAGTTGGGCATTATTCACTTGCATTCTTCCAGCGCCTTTCCTCAGGAGTTACAGGTCATTCTCAGAGATCTTAAGCCCGTGTGTGTGTGTGTGTGTGTGTGTGTGTGTGAGAGAGAGAGAGAGAGAGAGAGAGAGAGAGAGAGAGAGAGATTTCTTTGGGGCGGGGAGGCAGGGTTCCTTGCTAACGCCTTTGACTGCAGAGCAGAGTGCCCTGAAGGGAACAATGTGGCTGGTGCTGCAGAGGCCATGAGATGCTGCAGACAAAATAAACTATGGGGCACCTTCTGTGTTTCTGTGGGCAGTGGAGAGAGGAGACAGGTACTCGGGCTTGGTGGCAAGGCTGGCCTCTGCAAGTCAGATGGAGCATCCAGGACCCGTTCCCTTGCTGATCCAGACCAAGAACAATCGGAGGAGAGGGACAGCACTAGCTTTCATGAATGGAGGTCTCCACTCTTTCTTCACAGCATCTGGCAATAGCCCCTGGTCATAGCTGCTTCACTTCAGCCTTGCTTTGGCATAGAGGGAGGGGTCCTCAGTACACGTTGGGTCTCCCCGCCCTTCATTGCCCTCTCCTCTGCTAGATGCCGGCCTCTTTTTAAATATTCTGCCCAGTCATCCTCCCTTTCCTGCCCTTTTGTCAGCATTTGCTCCAAGAGCCCAAGTGACATTTGCTTGGTGTGTCTGAGCCAAGGTAGACTAAGACACTTTAAAAAGAAACAGCTTGACTTTCCTTTTCCCTGTCCATAAGTGTTTCTGCCTTGGTGACTTCTGCAGTAGGCTGTTAGCTCTCCTCCTCCCTCTCTGTCTCTCTGTGTGTCTCTCTGTCTCTCCATATCTGTCTCTCTCTATAAAGCCTATGAATCTTATCATCTTTATCTTTTGATTTTCCTATAAGCATAGGACAAACGTGAAATTGACTGAGAGTTTTCAGCAGGGCCCCATGTAGTAGATACATGAAATAAAAAAAAATAGAAATAAATATGAGTTGGTGAAAATCATTAACAAAATTCTTGCTATTTTAATTATCTCCAAACACCTCTATATTCCTTCAGAGAACTTTTTCAGGTCCATTAGTCTAAAGCAAAATATATTTGCATTACTGTTACACAGCGTATAACTGTTTCAGGACCACTAAAAAAATATATCACTTCTTTCCAGTGACAATAGGATCCATAAGCTTCAAATGGGCATCTGGTGACTCCAGCTTTTCTGTTGCTTATTCTGAAGTCCTTTAGCATAGGAACTTTCTGTATTGGCATTTATTTTTTAAAGTGCAGCATTAGTCTCAAATTCTTAAAGGCTGAAGAGTGTGGACGGTTTCTGTCCATGGTCCTGAGAGCCAAATTCTTCCCCCCCCCCCCCCAGCAGCAATGCAGTCAAATAATCCTACATCAGAATAGCAGGTGGGTCTCCATCCCCCTCATCACCAAGTAGGTCCGTCACTGGCATCAGTCCAAACATCAATCCAAGGAGGCATGAAGGAAATAAACACAGAAGGGGTACTCACCAAGTAACAGGCACTTGCTATCTATTATTTAATAAGGACAAAATCTCCGTGAGAAGGTTATTCAGAGCAAACAGCTGAAGCCAAAGATATTCAGTCATTTGAAGTCACACAGCTACCTCAAGCCCAAGCTGTGCCTGCCTCCAAATTGAGTATTGCTCTCCCTATCCCACACATCTTCCCTGCCTTTGAGAAATTAGATAATTGTGTACTGCAGGCCTCAGAATTATAACAAGTATGCAGTGAACCCCTCCTGTTTGGTTAACACCAACGTGAACTGATCTATACTGTGAGGCAGAGGCTGAGGACGTTCTCTTTGGACAGCTAGCAGAGACAATGAACTGTATGATTGCTACAAGTTTCCCTAAACATCTCAATATAAAATAAAATGGATATTCCTAGTAAATGACAATACAGAATCAGTAACGTAATAATGTGACTTTATCCTTTTTCATGATGTAACTTTTCAGTTGGAGCCTCAACACCCATTTGTAACATAACCTTTTCAGAAGTTGTTAAGCCAAAATGCAGCCCGGCACCCCTAAATCTGCAGTCACCACACCCTGACTTCCACATTCCTCGAATTACACTCATCTTCATTCCCTGCCTTTATAAGCAGGTTTCCTGGAGATTACCTTTGAAATCACTGCAGTAAGTAAAAGAAAGCGTGCTGGCACTCAGCAGCCCACAATTGAAGTGTATCATGCTTGCCATATATTTTTTAACTTTTTCAAAAGAAATGGGAGCCTAAAGTGAACTCGAAGGTACACTTTGTTGAAGCCACAGGTATCTTTCTTCTCTGTATCTCGAAGCCAGTTAATTTTTTTTGTACAACTGGGGCCATATTCACCATTAGACTTGTGGTTGTATCTCCCCTCTACCTGAGGAAATGCTTAAAAGAAAACACGCTGTTGAATGGAAAGGGTATCTAATTTAAAGCCCCACATTCTGAAAGTGATGATCGCAAAGTGTGCTGCACAGCTGTATAGATTTTAGGTTGCAGCAGAAGGGCGGATGTCGCATGCATGCATTAAAGATGAGAAGATCATTTCTATGCAGAGCACGACGGTCACTGGACGTGACAGGAACTCAGAGCTGTCTGAGCAGAAATGATGGTGATGGGGCCAGCCCCCTAAAGGCTTGTTCCATGAAAGTAGCCAAGGTAATGTCTTTTCTCCCCAGAGGCCTGCTCCACAGTGCCTCACCCTCCATCACAGTCACCAGTCGAGTCAGATGCTCTGCTGGGGACAGCATTTCAGGCAGGTCGCGGATGTGGGGTCAGACCTGACAGTACTAACCTTGTTTGTTCAGTTGCACTTTCTGCAACTGCAGAGAAATACATGCTGCTTCTGCAATGTAGGTCGTAACCGGCTGCAAAACTATCTTCGCTGCACCTGGGTTTCTTTGCTGACCTCTACTGTGGTTTAATAAATCAATCAGAGGAACGGGACGCATAATGTTTTCAAAGACTGAGGATAAGCATTTCCACCTGCCAGAGACAGAGCCTGAGGCTGGCGCCCTCACAGCCATGCTGGAGCCCAGCCAGGGCAGCAGTTCACTCCCTCACCAGCTCGACTTGCTGCAAGAAGGCAGCAGATGCTGCTGCGGAGTCGCAAAAGGGCGGATCCCAGGGCTCTGAAGACACTGCAGGCTGGCTTCCGAAACCATGTGTCTGTCAGGTTATTTGGTAAGTTGAACATCAAGGCACCGTCTGCTTTATTAAAGTTGTGTCTAAATGCTTATTGATTGATTAAATAACTCATATGTTCATCCACCCACTGAGTCACCAAATGTCAAAAAAAAAAAACACTTAGAATGTGCCGGAATCTATACAAGTGCCCCAGGTTGTATGGAGAGTTGAGTTGCAACCCAGCCACAATCTTCAAAGGGCTTGAGAAATATCTGAACATGATCAAAAGAAGATGCTGCTGAAAACACAGGACACAAATGAACATCAAAAATAGAAAGCTGGGCTTACTGAAATAAATCTTTCATAAAAGATTACATGTTGTATGTTGCCATTTCTGTGAAATTCTACAACAGACAAATTAATCCATGCTAGGAGAAATTAGAGCAGTGGCCGCTTCTCCAACTGGGAAGACAACAAAGGGGCTTTCTTCATGGTGATGGGATTATTTCTTGAGCAGTTTGAACTGCGCATTTGGGGTTTGTGTTTGTCAGGATTGAGCAACCTATTAGGAGCCATGCATTTTATTGAATTTACTTGTGTCCGAAGAAATAAGTAAGGCCATGTATATGTGCACATTTATATTAATAATTATAAAAATGAATATGATATAAAAACATATAAATACAGGACATTGTTTTAAGAACAGATAAACAGAGAAAATCTTATTTACATGAAATTTCAAAGAATGGCATAAGAGTGATCATGAGGAAGAGACTGATACAATCAGTAAATGATGTGACTTTGGGAAGGAAAGCTTGGCCGTGGCCCGGAGCTGATGTTTGTGTGACTGATTCCCATTCTTCATGCTTTGCAGGCATCATACTTAAACCTCACACAGCTCTAAGGAGAGGATGTTTTCCTGTTCTAGAGAGGTATGGTATTGGATTTCAGTTATCCCAGCTTCATGTTGCAGTAAAAAAAAAAAAATTTCAACTCAATCTTACATTGTTGCCTCATATTGAGTTAATATTGACTCTAAAAGGCATTAAAATCTATCTTTACTAAGGCTTCTTTTAAAAAAAATCCTAAGATGTAACTATGATTCATTTTCTTTAAATTTAATCTCTAATATAAATATTTTTGGCCCATTCAAACCTGATGAAATAATTCAAAAACCTTCCAACACCAGGTTAAATTGGATAATAGATGCCTGTTTCAGGGTATTTGAAGATTAACACTTCTTTATATACTATTGTATAGGCTACAGGGATCCGTAATTTATATGATTTCAGGCAAGTCTTCTACCTGCTTCTTTGTCTTCATCGGGACTTAACCTTTACCTACTTTGTTTATCTCTTCTAAGTTGAGAATTAGCCATTCTCACTGATCCCCCATACTGCAGCCACCAGACATTATTTCTAAGAGGAGCAGACACGGACATTTCTAAAGACACACACGAGCACTGATGCTCAAAAAACAATTTGGTTTTATGCTTTTTACTTCCTCCTAAATTTTAATTTCTTCTCCGTGTGAGTCTACAGCCTTCTGCTTCTAATCGGTAACTGTAGAGACGTTTCAGTGAGAAGGTGAGGTTCCTGAGTTAGAGTACTGGCTCCCTGCAACAATTCTGTGAGGCAGCTTTGAAGGAGACGATTCTGCAAGTGTTTGGTCCCCAGAGGATGCTGAGAGGGCTGAGGAAGTAACGAGACCTACCTCAGACTGTTAGAGGGCATGAAGCCAGACCTATCGTCCAGATTTTCTGTCATCATGGTCACTGGGATTCTTCCTCTGAATCTTATGGTTTCATATGTAAGAAGTAACGAGACCTACCTCAGACTGTTAGAGGCCGTGAAGCCAGACCTATCGTCCAGATTTTCTGTCATCATGGTCACTGGGATTCTTCCTCTCAATCCTATGGTTTCATATGTATGCATGCCAGGCCTTGTCACAGGGCAATTCTGAAAAAGCAAAGAAGTATCCAAGTGTAATGGTGCATCCCTATAACTGAGAGACTGGGATGGTAAGGCAGAAGGATCTAGAGTTTGAAGGTAGCCTGTGCTACATGGAGAATTCCAAGATACTCCAGTCTGCATCGTACAAGCCTGTCTCAAAAAATAAAATGTGAAAAATTCAAAAATAGGGAAGCCTTAGGGCCCCTTACTTAGTGAGGTTATCTGATGTGTTATTACTCAAATATAAGAACCCCATCCCCTTTGCCTGACTCACTGTTAAAAGACCAGTGTCAAGGGAGATGTATAGATAAACTGTTATGTCTCTGTTCTGTATCCATGATTAAGCGTAATAGTTTCAAAGAGGAGGGGGAGAAAGGAGTGGGGGGAGAATGCTAAAAGTGTTTAAACAGTGAGCATTGGGTGACCCCTGTGGGATGAAGTGTATAGTCACAGAATAACCAGAATCTTAGCCGTGAAGGGGACAAAGTGTTTCTTGCAGACCAGAATTCAATACATTCCAGCAAAGGCTTTAGTGCCCGCAGTATCATCTGACTGGGGTACCACCCCTATTCCTTTTAACCAATTCATCTTGGGGTGCTCAGGATGAATTCAGATCTTCAGGAGAGCACCCTAGAGCTTCATTTGGGGTACCTTTTCCCAACCAAAAAAAAATATTCTCGGCATTGACAGGTACTGGTTTAAGCTCATCCTTACTTCTTAGGCACTCCTGGAAGACACTAGTCACTCAGCCAAAAACCAAACGAGAGGAGGTAGACAAAGAAGAAACAAAATGGCAAATAAGCCCCACACCCAGTGTTCAGCCCAGAAGGACTGATGGGAAAGGAAATCATAATCCTGTAACCTAAGAAGATTAGAGAAAGGAGAATTTGCTTTAGGACACTTTTGTCTAATCAATCATGTTTGTTAATCATATCTTTGGGTCAAGAACTATGTGATTCACTTGGATAGTTTCATTTTATCATCACAAAATTGTAATGACTTGAATATCTGAATCATCCTCATTTTGGAGATGCAGTAGCTGGCAAGCAGACAGGAGTCTAGACAGTGTCTAAGGAACTTGGAGAGTCTCTATGTCGTTAAATCTTCACAGATTAGTGAGAATTAGTGTCATTCTACAATTAAGAAAATGAAGTTCAGAGAGTTTAGGAACACTGACCAAGGTCACACTAGCTAGGTCACTATCTGTCTGAATTCTCACTCTTCCTACTATGACCAAAGTACAAGAATGTTCGGGGAATTGTTATACCAACAAGATCTCTCTCTTTTTTTTTTCCTACAAAGTTTAAATATATATTTAGGGTTTTTTTAAGGCTAAAATATTTAGTCAAGAATGTTCAAACATTATACAAATAAATGCATCACTCTTATGGAAGCTTCCTAACATAGATAACCATCACTGAAATAATTATAAGAACAATATTGTATCAGGGATCTCTCTTCAGATACAGA
Source organism: Peromyscus nudipes (assembly GCA_902168325.1). Lineage (NCBI taxonomy): Eukaryota > Metazoa > Chordata > Mammalia > Rodentia > Cricetidae > Peromyscus > Peromyscus nudipes. The sequence goes on from CABHPH010150170.1 coordinate 58,026, forward strand.
CTGGATGCCTTTTTACTAACTAGCAATTTTCTTTTTATTATGTTATCCAGAAAAAAAGAAAAAAGCACACTAAAAACAATCCCCTGTATCTTTCAGTTTCACTTTATCCTACAAATTTAATAAGCAGACCGACCAAATCATGTTAGCATAGCAGATGGGCTTTTGAACGGGCCTTAGATATTTCAATTTGCAAAGTGGCCCCTTTTACCTCCTGCCAAAAAAAAAATGTTTTGCCCATTACGATGATTAAGATTTACTTTAGAAGTCATCCAAATTAAAATTGACTTCCAAATCAGTTTCCAAAGTGAAATGTAGAAAGATTACTTAAGTAAGAGCCATAGCTATCTGCTGTGAAATACACAGAACAGTGGCAGCTATAGAAAGTGATGGCCTGGCTCCATTTCAAAGGCAGAAGGGCTGCTCCAGGGATGAGGCAAGTGTGTTTCAGAAAGAATCATTCCACCTCTGAGCTGGCCTTGACCGCGCTTGGCCTCACCAATGCTCAGGCAACCTGATAGCCTGTGATTCAGAAGTAATCAAAAGATAGAAAATACTAAGCAGATGAGAGCCAATGAGCAGTGATGAGGGTTTGCGAGTCCAGCATTATTGGGAAGACAAGGCTTGCTCGTGCCTGATTTAGATGCAAGTACCCCGACTGCCTCTGAGCAGAACCTGCAGAATGAGGTATTTGTGGAAGGAATTACTAATTGGAGTCGTAGTGGGATGTACACATTTGCTTATTTGCATAAATTTGTCCTTCCTGCCACAGGGGGCTGAGTCATAAACAGCTGAATGACTGCCCATATTTTATCAATCAGATTAGTGACCCCCCCATAATACAATGAGTTCATGCTCCCACTTCTTTTTTTTCTTTTCATGGATTGATTATAAATAAGGGGAGAAAAACATATTCTTTTTTCACTGTGGCTTCAGGATTACATATTAAAGCAGATTGGCATCTATTTACGCCTCTCATCTAGGACCAAAGCCCAGTGTGAGGAATTGAAGAATCCCTCATCCTACATCTCTTTTTTTCATTATATCTTCCTGAGATTTATAGGTTGGTTTCCCTTTGAAAAATAGAAACGAAGAGTCTGAAGTCAATGGCTAGGGACTCATAGACCCTGAAGTCTGAGGTTTATACAGAGGACAGGAGAATAATCTGTAATTGTTACCATGGTAACCCATCCTGCACAGTGATTGGAGTCTGCAAAATTGGAAAAGGAAAATCACCTAAGTCGACTAAATGCATTGTCATGTTCTCCTAACAACTATATTTTGTAGATTTGCTGTTCCTCTGCAGATAGATTTTAAAGGCTGGATAGATTTTTTTTTAGTGTGTGTTCATTATTCAAAATGATGAGTTTTATTGTGACTGCCTCATGTGTATGTATCACATTTTAACCTCTGCCCTCCCAATCTATTTCAAAGTTTGGGGAAGCAATTGTGTACAACTGCAAGTGACCAAGCACAACTGTCGCCAAACTGGACCATTCCTAGGGAGCCTAAAGCAATTTCCCATGGCTCACAGGCACAAGGAATGCTAGAGAATCTCCAAGTATGGAGTAGCCACTTATAATCTCATTTTTCTAGTTAATTAATTAGTTAATTGTGCTTAAGATGGAATCACCTTGTGATCCTAGACTGGTCTTGAACTCAGCATTCTGCTGCTTCTGGACAGAGTTTACAGGCATGTTCATACCCAATTTGCTATATTCTTTCATAAAATCAGTCTGCTGGAACAGAGCAGGAATGCAATGAGCTGTTCTTGAAATAGTTACCAATTCATTGGACTGCAGAACCCAGTGGTTATATTCCTTCTGCATTCATGGAATCCAGCTTATTGAATAAAGCCACAGAGTATTTCTTTAGAAGCAGCACCCCCAACAAAATGAAAGCTGCTACCCTTAAAAACAATCCTCTTACAAGATGAACTTTCACAAAAGAATAATATTTGGATTTCTCATTTGTTTCTGAAAACATAATTTAAAATTGTATACTTTAACTGAAGCAGGGAGAGAGCGTGGCAGGTAACGCCCATACAAGGTTACTTCGGAATGCTGAAATTTTCCAAACTTCAATTATTTGGGTGGTTGCACAATTCTATGAATATATTCAAAACCATTTAATTTACTAGATTAAATTAGTGAATTTTTCCAATATAGTTTATATCTTGATAAAGGTGTTAAAACACTGCCCAGATTATTCCACAAGCATTTTTGATGACTTGCTTGTCTCCCAATGCTTTAGGTTGCCTTCCTCTTACTAGGTTTCATGAACGTGTCAAACTAATATGTTCTCACTCCTGCCCTGTGAGCGCTTGTGAAAGTGTACATTTTTCCCTTCTTAATTTTCATTATAATAGTGTCTTGATACACAAGATAAATATTTCCATGGTAAATCAGATAGCCATATTACTTTATTATTATTTCTCAAATATTGAAAATCAATTTACATGCAAAATGGTGCAATCTTCCTCCCACATTTTTCGTAAGTCCAAGAGCTGAGCTGGGATGAGATGATAATCAGAGGCCATAAATATGAAGCACTTAGAAACAGTTATTTTATATATTCACACACAAAAATGCACACTTATATATACATACATGTGTGTATATGCACACACACACACACACATATATATGTATAAGTATACATATACATCCTCATGTGCATTTTTTCCTAGAGGTTTGTGTTTGCATCTTAAGATCATACTTATTCACCAGACTGTTTCATTCAAGATGAGACAATGGTAATGGTCTAACAGGAGTGTTGACGCATGCTTGTAACTCTAGCATTCTGAGGCAGGAGGATCAAACAAGTTAAAATCATCCAGGGCTACAAAGCAAGACCCTGTCTCAAAAACCCCAAATAGAGATATAAAATAAAAATGAATAACAATCTTTATTGAGAAGCTTCTAGGCAGACATGGGCAGAGTTCACTGCGAAGATTATTTCGTGTTGAAGTTTGTAGAAAAGGATAAAGATGTTATAATAAACGCCATATAGCTTTTGCTTGGTTGTCAAGTCTTAACGTTCTGTAAGATTTAGTTAGGATCTTACAAATTTTAGGCATAATGAAAGACCTCTGCATAACTTTCCTCCATCCCCTTCCTGCCTCTGTCCCAGAGGCAAGTCACAGACTGGTTCTATGTTACTCCTTCTCTTGTGTGTTAATGAAACTCATAGCTACAGGTAATGTGAATACACAATATAGGTTTGTGGATAATAAATAACAGGATTATGTTGCATCCTTTCAAATCCTTAAAGCTTATAATTATTTATCTCATTTTACTCACAATTCTAAATTCTGACATCATGCCTTTTCTATTTCTTTCCCAACTTGCAAGAAATGTTTTTAGAGGTTTTTTTTTTAATCAGATAGGTTTTCTGTAGGTCTGGGGGAATCAGCTTTTTCAGGCTAAGAACATTATCTTCTGATGCACTCTTAGCTTGCAGGAGGTCCCTAGGTTTAATACCCAACATCAACGAAGAACAAAAGCAAGGAAGAAAGAAGTTTGCTTCCATTTCTAATTTTCTAAGAAATTTATTATGAATGAGTATCAATTTTGTGTGACAACTTTTCTTTAATGTCACAAGTCTGTTCCTTTATTCTTTAAATATCATGGATTATATTCATGTATTTCCTAATGTTAAACCACAGTTAACATCCTGCACTTTTGGTTAAGTAGAAGATGATAGATAGATAGATAGATAGATAGATAGATAGATAGATAGATAGATAGATAGCTTGGCAGACAGATAGATACATGATTGAGAGATAGATGATAGGTAGAGAGAGAGAGAGATGATAGAGGCAGATAACAGGTAGCAGAGATGTAGATAGGTGGATGGGTGCAAGGATAGATTTATATCTACATTTAGTTTTCCCTCCCTGAACTGTGTCTGTATCTGTTTGACATTTTGCATTAATATTCATACAGTGAAATTAACCTCTGCTTTCTCCTAAAGTCTTTGCCTGATCATGGGATAAGGTTGTACTGCCCTCATTAACTGATTCCAGCAGAGTTCTACCACACCTTAACTTCTGGCAGGATTCATAGAACACTGGGCTACTGGTTTCTTGTATTTCATTAAATTTGTTCCTAAAATCATTCAGGTGTGGGCTTTTATATTGCATGAATTTGAACCACCGAAAAATATCCTCCTGATTGTGATAATCATCAGGTTCTCTCTCCCATTGTGTATGAACAGCAGTATCCATTTTTTACAAGAAATTGTACATTGTAAATTTTCAATTTTATCAACATAAAGTCATTGGCGCTGGTGGACTCTTTCTTTCCATGTGAGTTTTTTTTTGGGGGGGAAGGGGGGTTAGAATGTCTTCCTTTTCACTACTTGTTTATCTGTGTCTTCTCTTTAAAATTTCAAAATATGAAAGAAACCCCATGATAATTTACTATCTCCAACCATATTTTTAGATTATTTTATGGATATGAATGTTCTGCTTACATGTATATCTCTGCACCATAGGCATACAGTATCCACAGAGGTCAGAGAGGGCACAAGGTCCCTTGGAACTGGAGTTACAGACTGTAAATTGTCATGTGGTACTGGGAACCGAACCCTGGTCCTTGGCAAAAGCATCCATCATCTTAACCGCTGAGCCGTCTCCCCAGCTCCCTATGTCAGCCATTTTTAAGTATACAGTTCAGTGTTAAGTATGTTCACATTGCTATACAGTTACACTCTCCAAGTTTTCATCTCACAAAACTGGAGCATGTCGTCTCACAAAGACAGCTGTATCACTGCACAGTGTCACCCACAAAAGCTGCATCCCTGGAGAGTTTCCTACATGACTGGCCAGTAGCTCAGCCTGACCGAGAATCGGAGCCCTCCACCGGCCATTGTCACTGCTTGCATAACCCCGGGGAGAGGCCTGGAAGATCACCTCGTGTTCTGTGTTCTGCTTTCTGACACTTGGGAGTTTTACTTACTTCTTTTTTTTTTTTTTTTTTTTTTTTTTTTTTTTTTGGTTTCTCGAGACAGGGTTTCTCTGTGTAGCTTTGCGCCTTTCCTGGAGCTCACTTGGTAGCCCAGGCTGGCCTCGAACTCACAGAGATCCGCCTGCCTCTGCCTCCCGAGTGCTGGGATTAAAGGCGTGCGCCACCACCGCCCGGCTTACTTACTTCTTGAGCTCCATAAGGTTCATTCATTCCCCAAGTCTTAAAGAAGCTCCCTCCAGGAGAAAGTCATTAGTTTTAAGGAAATCACTTCACAACGTATCGAAAATTAGTGGAGCATTTTAAAAATCAATTCAGTGTCTCTGACAGGGCCTCACTCTATAACTCTGGCTCTCTGGAAATTTGCTATGCACATCAGGCTGACCTTGAACTCACAGAGGTCTGCCTGCCCCTGTCCCCCTTGTGCTGGGATCAAAGGTGTGCACATCCACAGACATCTCATTTCCATCATTTTGTAAAGTCTTTCCATGTACCTTGCTTTTCCTGGTTGTTATTTTCCCCTCCAGTGCCCATCTGTCACTCAAGCAGTGGATTGCTGCTCCCATGAACATTATTTGCTCAGTGCAAGTTGTGGGAGGCAAAAAGGACCAGGCGTTTCAACACCTCTATATTCCATAATTAACTGGAAGGTCTGAACACGAGATTTTCCTTTTCTAATCTGTAAGCAGAATCAAATATGCCCAGCTCCCATGCTGTGAAGCTGAAAGAAAGCAATGTGTGCAGACCATCTCATTGCCGGAAGAGCGATGATCGGCGGCGTTTACCAGTTTCACTCCTGGTTTATTTTCAAAGTCTTAATCTTGAGTCCTAGATTATTAAATGGAAACAGCTTTATGCTTTGATTCTTTGTGAATTTTTTTCTTTATGCATTATGCATCATTCTGGGTTTGTTTTAGCTGCAAGGAATCAATACTACTTTGCAACCTACTGGCTTCAGAAATGGAACCTGAATGTACAATTCATTGGCCCTCTGTTCTTCCCAAACGGACTGTTAACCTCTCCCCAGCCTTTCCATCAGTTTGATAAATCTTCTTGGAGCTAGGTGGTTATAAATGGTAAGGGATTGTCCTGCTGGACCAAACAATTAAGGCCACCCGCAAATCAAAGGGACAGATTCATTTTACAGTTGGCATTTTTTTTTAACTTTGTTGGGGAAAGGAAACAGAAAAAAAATCAGAAAGCAGGCTCCTTCAGTGAACTGAGAACAGTTTATTTCAAGTAAACGTCAATTAGCTCATCGCAAGCTCCATGCTGATTAGTTTGAAAAGCTAAGATTCTGGGCAAACTTGTGAGACTTAGTATGTTAGCATCTGAAGTCTAGATTCTGTCCAACCCTTCATAAACAGTCTGGGTCATCTATGTAGAGCTCTGGACATGGATCTGAGTAGTTTAGGAAGAACTAGACTGGAATGGTTTGGCTTGGAGCTACTGGGTTGTGGTGATGTAGTTTATTTATTTTTATTTCATTGTGTTTATTTTTGCGAGACAAGATCTCATTATGCTGCCCAGGCTGGCCTCAAATTTCTGTGCTCAAGAGATCTTCCTAGCTCGGCCTCCAAAGTACAGCAAATGGTGCATCCAGTATACAGGGTCAATTTGTGTAGAGGTCTCTGTTTATATCACATGATATTTATTAAGAACTAGTTAAGAGCTGTGAGATGACGCAGCCTGTAAGCACCTGCTGCCAAGCCTGTAGGACCCTCACGAGGGAAGAACTGATTCAACTCTCACAAATTTTCCTCTGATCGCACTCACACTGTGGCATGCACACCCTCCATAAACAAACAAACAAATCGATAAAAAAAACCAAATAATTAACTGGATTTTTTAAAGGAATTTTTTTACGCTTTATCTAACAACACGTTTCACCTTGATATCTGAAAGCCTGATTTGTTTCAGAGTTAGAGAGCCACAAGACCACCCTCTAGTGGTGAAAGCTGTACAGTGCAGGATGAATTTAGCCCCTAAATTTTAAAAGACATTTAAGGGACTTCCGGAGCCACCTACAATCTCTCAAAACTCAGAGTTCCTGGAAGAGCACCCCCAAAACAAAACTGTCATTTGTAAAGGTATAGGTGTTCAGTTTACATAATAAAGGAAATGGTCACCCAGCTTCCCTCTGAAAACTCACCAGTGTGGCAGTTACTGTATTTTAGAGGGATTTCATATCAATGTAAAAGATATAGCTTGAACTTTTGTCTTTTTCTGGCTCTGCTATTATGGAGCAGAATTCCTGATGTTTCAAATTAATTTTAATGTAAAAAAAAAGCCAGTTGAGGAGTTAATTAACTTTTATGTTAATTTCAGGGCCATACTGCCTTAGCAAATAAACGTATTTTCTCTGGAATTTACAAATTTCACCTAGGGCCCTTGTGAGATGTTCTCTTTATTATTTACATCGCAGGCTCAATTTTATTTTGATGCATAAAGTTGTTCAAGGGGGAGGTAGTGGAGGGTTGAACTTGTGACACCAGTGATCCCTACTTGCCTTGCCTCTCCTCTACTCTGGAATTTGGGAATCTTTCTCCTTCTTAGCCACCTGTAAGCCAACCTCTAAAGCCCCTTTCTCATGCCATGAATAGGGATTTAGACACCGAGAGGACAGTATTACAAGCATCATTGTTTATCGAGCAATACCCATATACTTAGTTCAATATTTATGATATATATTCATTTCTAAGAGATTGCATTCAGCTGGCCTACTGCTTCTAAAAATAACTCGGAACACATATGCATTGCTCTGGGGCAGGGGCATGGAAGAGTCCATAATTTAAGATTACAGCTATGCATTAGATTGGGTTATAAGAGTTGATTACACAGGAAACCCAAGGCGAGTAAGGTGGATTGTTACATTGTTCTCTTAAAGACAGATTAAACAAATCGGCTGAGTACTCAGAAGGATGGCAATCTTAAGCCCTAAATGACCTCAAGACATATCACTAACCCCTGTGAGGTCCAGTAAAAGTTCCAGTCTCCTAGAATGTAAGAGACATCTTAATAATATTGCATCACCGTGGCTTTTCTTTTTCTTTGATCTGCTCTGGTGGTTCAATTTGGTAATAAATCTGTAGAACTGTCAGAGGACAAAGAGCTGAACCGGAGATGAGTAGAGGAAGCTGCCTGTGGCTGGCCGGACTTAAACTGTTACAGTGGGAAGATGAAGTCATGGTGTAGGTGGCCACACCTCTGCTAAGAATGACCCTAGATGAGAGGTGGGAAGGGAGAGAGAGCATGAGAAAGTCTGTGCCCTCTCTCTTCACAGCAAAATGTCTATGATACAGATTTGGAGGACAAGACTCACACCCACTCACAGGTTTATCTCACTCTATTAGACTGGCTGTTGGGAGATTGTTGTGTGCACTTCTAGGGGAGACAATTGTCTTAGGGTCACCATGACAACAGCAACTCTTATAAAGGAAGACATTCAATTAGGGCTGACTTATGGCTTCAAAGGTTTAGTCCATTGTCATCATGGCAGGAAGCATGGCAGCTTGCAGACAGACATGTTGCTGGAGAAGGAGCTGAGAGTTCTACATCTGGATCCACAGGCAGCAGAAGTGAACTGGTTTGAGCTTTGGAGACCTCAAAGCCCACCCCCTAGTGATACACCTTCTCCAACAAAGCCACGCCTACTCCAACAAGGCCACACCCCTGATAGTGCCAGTCTTCATGGGACTATGGGGGCCATTTTCTTTCAAACCACCACCACAACAAACATCTATTCACCCCAGATAGGGTAACAACAACAACAACAAAAAAAAAAAAAAAAAACCATTCCACCCAAGTCTAGCTTGGCAAATCAATGAGCTTATTAGGGTAATTTTACTGTAGAAGAGGGGTTACTGAGTGACTATACCACTAAAGAAATGTCTTCCTCCCTCTCAGACCTGCCTGTAAATCCTCAGAGATGAGACCTCATGAGATTCCACCATTACAGAACAATAATGGGTCCAATTTTGTGCAGTTCTCATGGAGGTAGTCACAGGTACAGAGAGCTTGAGAAAGCAATGGCCATGCCATGCTCAGGGGACAGTGTTCCACAGGAGAAATTGTGATGCATTCTGGAGCTTTTGCCATCTGTAATGTACTGAAGGATACAGTTTCAGCTCCATAATAAGGGCTGTCGTAGGGTGATCTGGCACAAAGAACCTGGCTCTAGGCTGTCCTAATTCTTTGACCTACCCCATCATAAGGACCAGGAAAGAGATGTTTGGGACATTATGTCCTCTGGCCCAAGGCACAGCAGGTTCCTTTAAACCCATGCTCTTGAGCTGCATTCTCCTTGACCTTCCTATAAGAAGTGTCTTGCCAATTAAGGCACCTGCAGTGAAGCCCAGACTCAGTGTGTACTGGAGTGTCTGATTCTGTCCTCAGCTATATGCCTCTACCATACCTCTCTCACGTGATTTCAGCTGAGATGGTGGTACGTCACAGGCAACGAGCAAAGGAACAGAGGCACTTTATACCTGTTTTCTTCTTTCATTTGTTTATTTATTAGATGCCTACTGTGTATCAGGTACTGCGTCAGGCATTTGAGTGAAGAATTTGAATTCACAGCCCTTGTCCTTGAAGGGTCTATAATGCAAATAAAGAGAAATGTAAATGGATGCCACCCTTTCGTGTGGCAGATGCTGTGGTAGCATGAACAACAGGGTTGCACACCAGCAAGGGTGGGCAAAGGAGAAGTAGGGAAGGCATCTAGAGTCATGACAGCCTGCATCCACAAAGTGCCCTCGTCCCCGCTTTGGTAAATTGCCCATGAATCATTTAGTCCCAACAGCCACCTTACACACAAAGCCTCTCCTCACAGGCTCTTTGAAGTTAAGTTGCATACTCGAGGTCACCGAGACAGAACTCCCAGTGAGGTCTATGACACCAAAGTCAATGGGGCTTCTCCAGCACCCTGCAGTATCTCTGCCTGTCTCCAGAAGCCAGGAGAAGTGGACACCGAGTCCATGCATATCCAGTGGTCAAGTCAATGTGGAAAGGTATTTAAAATCAAAGAAGTTCCACACACAAAGGCCTAGAGATGAAAGTCAGATGGAGGAAAGAGGTGTTTTTAGGGTACTGGAAAATGCCCAGGTCTGGGAAGGCAGATTCACCAGACACCTGCCTGTGAGAACCTTCCCATCATCCTCTGGCACTATTGTTAACTGGCATACATAATAATGATATGTGTTTATGGAGTTTGGAGCGATATTTCAATACATGTGTATATTTACCATCCTTTGTGTTGGGAACATTCAAAATCTTCTGACTGTTATGAAATGCGTACTAAATCTAGGTTAACTGTAGCTTTTTAAAGTATATCTTAATAGACACATGTTTATGGGTTGCAATGTGACATTTCAATATGCAATAATGATTAAAACAGGATGTCGGGAAGAGCTATCTCTCTAGACATTTATCATTTCTTTTGGGTTAAAAATCCTGTCTTCAGAGATTTTGAAATATGCAGTAACTTGTTGATTTAACCTTCAGTGCTGTGAACCTTGACCTTTCTTTCCTATCGTCTGTTTAAAGAATTCCCATTTCTTAAAAAAAATAAAAATAGATTATCAGATAGGTAGGTGATCCAGTCTACTTCACTAGATCCCGTGATCTCTGAGGAAAGATAATTAGCAAGAATCTTGAGGTAGTTCTCCCATTTAGTGCCGTAAGACATGAAAGCTGTCACTTGAACTAATTATGGTGTGAAAGATGCATTGGCGTTTCCAAAATTGCAGATGTAGGCACAAAATAAAACCTCAGACCATCGAGGCGTGAGATTAGAAACAGAACGTTGACAGATTTCTCTGTTTATTGCACCTTCCCTCTCCTCCCAAGCCGAGAGAAGCCAAAATACAAACACCTCCCAACCCCCACCCATCCACCCCTGTCTAGGGCAGTTCACAGCAGGGCCTGTAGCATGCAGAGGAGAGGTGTGAAGAGCTCTGCAGGCAGCTGGCCAGACTCCACATCTGCCTCTCCCACTTAACCTTGCCTGCTTTCCACCGGGTTAGGACACCTAAACGCTGCAAGCCTCTGCCTTTGTAAGTGGGGTCAACTATAATGCCTGCTTCAATGATACAATATGTAGCACAGGGTAAGGGGGCCATCAGTGACAGCCGCCACTGTGATGATCAACCTTCACTGAGCATCCTTGAGAGTCTCCCTGGATACCTAGCATATACCCAAGGAATGCTCAATCATACCGCAGAGACACATGCTCAACACATGTTCATAGCATCATTATTCGTAATAGCCAGAGCCTGGAAACAATCTAGATGTCCCTCAGCTGAAGAATGGGTTAAGAAAATGTGGTACATATATACCATGGAGTACTACTCAGCAGAGAAAAACAATGACATCATGAAATTAAACAAATAAATGAATGAAGTATCCCCGTCACACCCCAGGAACTCCATTTATAGGGGATTTATGGCTTGTAATTGTATTTTCTTAAGTCTGAACACGATGTAGAGAAACATAATCCGTGAGTTAAAGGAACCCATGGGATTGAGAACTTCAGGTTGAAGGACCTAAAGAGGTGTCAGGAAGACTATGAGGAATACAGCCATCCCTGAGATGAGGGGAGAGCTGTGGAGAGCCTGGGCTGGGAGGTTCCTGAGTGTAGTTCAGTGTGCCAGCAGCAGCGAAAAGAAGCGTTACTTTCTAGTAGATGCCCAGTGGCCTGGTACGTATTAATCACCAACCAATAGGTCAGGCCTACTCAGCCACTGGAAATAGTACAGTGAGCACGAAACAATCCCTGCTCTTCTCAAGCTGCCTTTCTAGAATTTGAAGGAACAGACATAAAGCTTACAAAATACTGTCTATGTACAATAATAAATCCAAAAATGTATGAGTCTGTAACGTTTTGTGTACAACTGAAAAGAAAAATTAAAGCAGGGTAGCATGTCCAGGGATGAAGGGGCTCTGGAGGAGGTATGGGCCCTCCTTGGAGATGTTATCTGAGAAGAAACCTGAGTGCAGGGGGGTATGAACCATAGTTTAGATGCCTTTTGTTGTTGTTGTTGTTGTTAGTCACTCTCAGTGATGGGTAGCATCTTTCAGGAAACACTTTAATCTGCCTTAGCTTTGACCACACTCAGCAGTGGCCCAGCTTCTGCCCTCACTGCCCGCCCTAATCTCTCAGTTCTGTAACTTTCCATCCTTTTTCCTGTCCCCTGGAATTCCTTCCTGCTTCCTTCAAGACACAGTTGCAATGCCCTCTCCTCTCCCTATCCACTGAGGAAAGTCTGCCTTTCGAAGCAGCACCTGGCCCTCTGCCCCCTCTCAGGTTGTCCTTTCTCTTCCCCTCCCCAGTCACAATGGATCCTCACATCCACCCCAAGATTCCATTCATGAACATAGAGGTAGAGCGCATGTCCTGGGTCCACACTTCTCTCCTGAGCGCAAGATCGTATCACACTGTCGTTGGATTTTCCCAACCATTCTTACGAGTTAAATCCTAGTTCTCAAGTGGTTTTTATTGTTTTGCTTTTGGTGTTTGGTTTTTGATGGGGAGGGAGGCTGGTTAATTTGCTTATTGAGCTGATTTCATTAATTCATCCCCTGTCCTCTCCCTGCAGTGCTTTGTATTGATCGATTTTTTTAATGTGGTGAAACAACTTTGTATTTCTTGTATAAACCCATCTTTGTTGCAGCCTGTGGCCCTTTCTGTGTTACTAGATTTAGTTTGCTAATATTTTATTAAGAGATTTCTGCTTCTGTGTGCTTAAGAAATGTCAATCCTTTGTCATTTCCCTCTCTCTCTCTCTCTCTCTCTCTCTCTCTCTCTCTCTCTCTCTGTCTCTCTCTCTCTCCTCCCTCTCTCTCTCTCCCTCTCTCTCTCTCCCCCTCTCTCTCCCTCTCTCTCTCTCTCTCTGTGTGTCTCAATGATGTATTGGAGGTCTTCAAATACATTTAACTTTTATTTTTTATTATTTTATGTGTATGCATGCTCCTGAGTGTATGTGTATGTATCACATGCATGAAGGTGTCCTTGGAGGTGGAGGAGGGTTTCCGATCCCCTGAAACTGGAGTTAACAGGCAGTTATGAGCCACCCAGTGTGGGTGCTGGAAAATTAACCCCAGGTCCTCTGCAAGAGCAGCAAATATCCTTAACCCCTCCCTGAGCCATTTCCCCAGCCCCTCACATTCAGTTTTCAAAAATACATTTTGCAAGTTCATGTCCATTTGTGACAAATGTTAGGTCAGTACGGCTTTCGCCTTCACCGTAGGTGATATTTTCATACAGCAGCCTAAAATCTGTCCTGTACTTGGACACATTTCTTTCTTCACAACATTAGCCTTAAAATTTGGAAGGTGCCTCTGTATCCTTTTGGCACATCAATGTTTGTCTAGATTTTCTTCTACTAGAACTTTGGTTTCCTCTAATTTTGAAAATATAATATGGAAATGGCCTATGGCTAGTGAGTTATCCCAACACCAGTCATTAAACAATCCATTCCTGGCTGTACGGCTTCACGCCTTTATCAGACAATAAAACACCCTGTCCAACTGAGTCTGTCTGTCCATCACTTACTTGCTTCTGACTGACTAGAGACTTCGCTGTGGTAAGTGCCTATCGCTGTTTTTCTTTTCCAAAACGCTTTTAGTCTTTCTTAAGCACTGTTCTTCCAGATGAACATTGCATCAAGCCAAAAAGGTTCTGGCTTTTGTATTATCTAACATTCACCATTTATTTCTGCAGGATAAACATATTTCATGACAAAAGGAACTTGGCTGTGTGGCATAAGTGTGGAGCCAGACAGGACAGGAGCTCCCAACCCCGCTGCACTGCAATTTCCTATACATACACACACACACACACACACACACACACAGATCCTGGCATTAGGCTGAACATCAGTGCTAGTTTGGCAAGTGGTAAAATTTCACCTCTTAGTGAGCAAGTAACTTAGAGAGAAGGTGAGAGAAGGTGTTTCTGGGAGCTGCTGGCAAGGGGTCACTTTTAGGAAGAACTGTCACGGGGGTGGGGGGGTGGGGGGAAAATGCCTTTTATGGCTAAAAGGAAGGAGAACACCTTTAACAGCTTGGTATTGACAGAGTGGTGGGTTTGAGAGAAAACAGAAGCCAAGGCCCTGGGCCTTAGAGGTCAAGGCCACACAGGGAAGATCACAGCAGGTTCGGTTACAGCCAGACTTCAAGGATGGAGAGAATGCTACAGAAGCTTGGATTTGGAAGGTCTACATAAAACGCTGTAAGGAGCAGGGCTGCCCTGGGACTCCATTAGTTAACAAGGTAACAACGAGAGCAGAGCCATCTTTACCGCTGGGGGCCAGACCTGTGCTCCAGACACCCTCACGGCCAGGTCTGACAGGAGTGGCTGTTCCTAGGAGCTCCTGACTGACCAAAGGTTACATGGGAGCTGGGGATGATCAGCTGGTAGGGTGCTTGTCTAGCGTGTATGAAGCCCTGGGTTCAAATCTCAGTACCATATAAACTGTACCTGGCAACTCAAACCTGTACTCTCAATACTCAGGAGATGGAGGCAAGGAGAAGTAGAAGTTCAAAGTCATCCTCAGCTACGTAGTGAGTTTGAGGCTATCCTGAGCGACAGGAGAGCCTGTCTCAAGTGTGTTTGTCTGTTTGAATGCTGACACAGCAAGTGTCCGGTACAATCTGAAGAAAGGGAGCTGGACACTGTCAAGCACATTAGCAGGTCAGGAGAGCTGCTTCTGAGATTTTCCACTTTGGAGTCCATGGGCAGTCTGGGGGTTTTCAGAATGGGGGGTGCACCGTCTTCTAGAACCACAGGCACTTCTGTGACACCTGCTTAGGTCCCTGTATGCTCTGCATCTTCTGACAGCAAGCACGATGGATAGGTTCCTGAACCAATCAGAACCAGCCTTACAGAGTGCTGGGGATGGACTGTTAGGTGCTTTCCCCCACGGGGAGCTACAGCTGCCAGGGTGGATGTAATAAAGCTCCAGGGATTACATTTTCAGTCAATTATTTCTAATGATATGCAGGATCAGGTCACCATCCTGAGATCCCCCTGCATACCACAGAAGTGACTTAATGCATTCTGGGCATTAAGACCAGGGCAAAGACCTCAGAATGACATGCTTTATTGAAACCTTTTCTTTCCTGGGTATAATAGTTAACATATTCCTACAGCAGAAAACATAGAAACATAGCCAGAAGGGGGAAAAATAGCATGATTTTAATAACTCTTCACTCAGAAGTGGTCACATTATTTTGGCAGGCTGTCTTTGGATACAAGCACATTCAAATCAACAAGGAAACTATGCAAAGCTAAGACTCTGTTATCTGTCTACCTAGTTACTTCCAATAGCTTTATAACTTCATATCAAAAGTATTTTTAAAGGGGTTTATGTGAGGCTTGAACTCTCCAAACGCAGAACACTGGACCGACGAGTGTCTCCCACAAACAGCCTATGGATAATACACGACTAAACTAATTTAGCCAGTGTCTCAGTGGAAACTGATAATAAACCCAGATACAGCCCTGGCATGTCATGACTGTGGCCCCCAGAACAGTGATAAATCACCCCTGTCATAGTACATCTGGAAATATCTTTTGAGCCTAAAAATAATGGGCCACATTAGCTAATGCAGAATAGTTATTTAGCTAAATTAAGCTTCGGCTACTATCAAGAGACTCATTCCAAAATGGGATTTTTTAAGTAATAATAATAGGGCCTTATTCATTATTTATAAGGTAATTACAGTTGAGCCCCTGCTGTTCCCATCCAACCATGTGATATTGAAGCTGAGGGTTTGGGGAGAAAGAGGAGAGACAGATATTGTATTTCCTTTTCCCATCATGGATAGTATTTTTCTAGCCAACAGTCGCAAGGGTGGTTCTCAGGAAACGGTGCAATGCTGGATTTTCATATCTCTTACAGAACTGTGTTTTGTCTAGACCCTGTTCCATCATACGCTTTTTACCACGTTTTCTGGCATTCCGTGATATCGCAAGCCTTTCTTTGCGTTTACCGCCTGTGGGACAAAGTGTTCACTGGAGCAAGCAGGGGAGAGGGTAAGGAAACCTCAGAGAATCTAACCATAAAAGCCTGCGTGTCCCAGCTTCAATAGACAGCAGACAGCCTGTGCTGTGTGCAGGGTGGAACTGCCGGTCCCAGAGCTCTCTCCATGAAGAGGTCACCAATCTTCTTGTGTAGCAAACGCCCTAGTACAAACGCAGAACACACAAGAATCTACTGGGTTGGTTTTGGTGTGACCTGCCTGCAGATGTCTGCTGGTAGGCCTGTGTCTCGTCCCGGGGATGTAGCTCAGCTGCTGGGGTGCTTGGCTGGCTTGCATGAGCCCTGGGTTTGGTTGCCAGCACAGTGTAAAGCCAGGTGTAGTAGCACACACTTGTCATCCCAGGACTAGGGGAGTGGAGGACAGAACGTCAGAAGTTCAAGATCCTCCCCTTCTTAATAGAAGTTTTGAGAATGCCACATGTCTAATATAAAAAAAAAAAAAAGCCTATAAGGAAATTTTTTTAAAATCTGTTTAAAAGAAGTTTTCATTGCAATATTATGTTTATATAAGATTTTATCTGAAGTGGGATCATACTCTATGTAATCATTTATCCTGATTTTTAATGTAATGCTGTGTATGTGAAAAACATGTTTTCAAGTCATTAAATATCCACAGTTCATTTGAAAGGCTGTTTAGTGTTCTTCCAAAGTGATGAGTCACATGTATGTCATACAGTTGGATGAGAAAATAGATTCCAGATTTCTTATTAACACACATAAGGCAGGACATATACATAAATTTTGTCCCACATTATAGCATTTCCTTAGGCTATAGTCACAGAATTTATTTATCCAAAGCACGTGGACAGTCTTTAAGTTCATACAGTCTCCAATTGAGTGTGAAAAACCCCCAAATCTCATCAGTGTTGAGTGCATCCGTTATTTAAATCTCTATTACATGACTGGCACTGTTTTAACTGGTCATTGTCTGGTTATAATGAGCTACAGTGTTTGTTTCTTTTTTTCACATTTATTTTTTATTTTATGTATATGAGTGTTTACCTGTATGGCTCTATATGCACCATGTGCATGCCTGGTACCCTCAGAGGCCAGAAGAGGGCATCAGATCTCTGGGAACTGTGGTTACAGACTATTGTGAGCCACCATTTGGGAACAGGGAACCCAGACCAAGTACTCTAAAAGAACAACAGTGCTCTTAATCACTGACTTACCTCTCCAGTTCCATTATTTTGTCTTTTCATTTCTTAGTTGTTGTTTTTTGTGTGTGTGAACTTTAGTATGTGTGTGTATGATGTGAGCATGTGTGTGTGTGTGATGTGTGTATGATGTGTGTGTGTACTATGTGTGTGTGTGTGTATGATGTGAGTGTGTGTCTGTGTGTAATGTATGTGTGGTCCTACATGTGCAGAACACACGTGTGAAAGTTGGAGGACAACTTTGTAATTTCTTTCCTTGAACGTCTGAGTGGGTTCTGGGATCATAAGGGTTGTGCAGCAAGGGCCTTTACTTGCTGAGGCAGCTCCCAACCCCTTGCCCTTTTGTTGTTGTTTATTTTTATTTTATTTTTAATTTTGTGAGTATGTGTATGTCTTAGCAGAGATGTGCATGTGAGTGCAGGTGCCCCTGGAGGCCAGAAGAGGGAGTTGGATCCCCTGGAATGGGAGCTACAGAGAGTTGTGAGCTGCCAGATGCGGGTGCTGGGAACAGAATACAAGTCCTCTTTAAGAGCAGCAAGCATTCTTAACCACGAAGCCATCTCCCTAGTCCTTCCCCCTTTTTTGAAACATCATTTATGGTATCTTTTATCTTCTAAGTTGTTAATGTCTCATTCAAATACTTTACATACCAGACCCAAACCCATCCATTTGAAACTCACACAGGTCTTAGAATGTCACTGTCCCTGGTGGAATTTCTACCTCGATGCACAGTCCCTTAAGACATCAGCAGCAGCTATCAGATTCTTCCCTTGAAAAAGCTTTGGCTGAATGAGGGGAGTAAAGTATGGGGGACAGAGGGGCAAGAGCAGACCGTAGGAGCCAGACTGGAAGGTTCCTTGCTCCTCATACTCCTTCATTACCCTGAAATAGCTCAGAGACTTCACCCTTGGAGAACACTCTCTTTTCTTCAATGGGAAACAGAGGCACAGAGAAGTTGGGAGTGCATGCAACTTGAGGATACACGTCTCCTGATACTCTGCATAGTGCCTTGACCATGGTCCAGATGTATTAACCAAAATAATTGCCAAGTTATGTCTAAAATAGCTACTATGC
>CABHPH010150171.1:0-38286 GCA_902168325.1 Peromyscus nudipes
TATATATATATATAATGTCCTGAGGATTCAGGGATCATTTTGGAAAAGAGGTGTGAAGAGTGTAAGAGCCAAAGGGGGTGGGTGATTGCAATTTCTTTTTTGCAGCAGAAATAATGTCTGTGTGGATATATCATGGTTCTGGCTTATAAAAACCCTCTGAGTTCAATGTCAGATCCTGTAATTTCTGGCCGTCTGCTCAGGATAAATGAGAAGAGATGCACTGAATCTGGGCATCTCTCCAAATATATCAGGGAGATACAACAGCTCATGTAGCTTTCTGTCAGTACATGGGAAGTTCTCAACAATGCTATAGATAAATAATAAGTCAAAAAATGATGCAGGGAGGATGCTATGACATCAGAGCCTCAGTCACTAGCTACAGGAACCACATCATCTCTGAGGAAGAAGCAGACTCTTTTGGAAAGATACTCAGAAGCTCACAGAACCAACCAAAGGCCAAAGACAGGAAGGAAAGTTCCACCAAGGCATATGATGTCATGTCACTGCAACATTTGTGTAGCTTCCCCTTAAATTCTGCAAATTATAAACCCAAGAATTCAACTGACCAAGACAAAATCCAAGTGGAGAAAGGGTAGGAGATGTGGGTCCCAAACTGCTGGCTCATATTGAGAGCAAATGCCTTGTTTTAAAATCTCTTCAAAATAATCTTGGCTATGAATAGACAAAAATGACAAATGTAAGGCTAATGCTTAAAGTGACTTGTTCCCCATATATCTTGTAATTTGTTAAGACTTCAATGTATACCAATATTTTTGATGTTTACAATAAATAATTTTGACAGTATGAAGTAATTTTACCTCCAACTTTTAGAGAAAAATTCTACTGACAGAAACTGTGACACACCCAAGTCCACATGCCACATGGAGACTGAAGTTGGGCTTTGCTATCTGGACGCAGGGCTACCATTCTCAGCTCTGTTCTATACTGCATATTCCAAAGCACCCTTCCACGGAGTTTTGAATTCATGAAGTTTCAAAATGCAACTTTTTATCCCTTGAGCCATAATCTTCCAATAAAAAACTTTAGTGACATATAAGTTGCTAGTTGTTTGTGGGATTTTTGGGGCTAGAGAACTTTCAAAAAAAGATCATGCCATGATTTTAACCAGACACAAAGTCTATGAATCTCAATGAACTTCAGTTAGCCATGCTGAAACTTCACATTGGATTTTATACATTCGCTATCAAATATACATTTGATATACACTTAGCTTCCACCAAAGGGGAAAAAAGATCCACGACAGAATTAAAACTAGAAAAAAATATAGCTTCATATCCTCCTTCATGGTTCATGTGCCCACCACATGCATCCAGTTCTTCTTCATCACCTGAGACTTGCCCATACTTGTTCTCCTTTCCACATGTTACGCTGTACCCAAGTGATATAGCAGGTGAGAGAGTGTCTACCCACCATGCCTTCTGGGTTTGATTCATATATACACATGATGCCAGATGTCATGATATAGGCCTCTGATCCTAGTTACTGAAGAGGCGGAGGCAGGAGGATCAGACTGGGGGCAAAAAATAGCAAAATTAATGGATATTGAAAAATGCTGTATTTTAATGTTTTAAAACAAGACAAATGTATGGGACATCGTACTTGTGTGTAAATACATATCAGGAGACCAGAAAAATTAATATCAAACTATTGCCACAAGTGTAGAATGAGCAGAAATCTATATTTATTTTGTGTACTATGGATTATTTTTAACTCGTTTATGCATTTAATTGGTGTTTCTGTGATATAGTACTTGAAACACTTCATAGAAAAGCTCCAAACTCAATTACCTGGGGGAAAAAAAAAAGACAGTCAGTTTTAGAACGAGAAAGATTGGCTTTTGAAGTTAGGTAGTAGAATCGTTGAGCTGGCAACAGACTTTAGCAAGCAATCAGTGGCCCATGGCCCAATTGTAAGGTCATCATATGTCTAACCCATGCCCATGCCTGGGCTCAGCAAGCTGAAGCACAGTGAGAAATGCAGTGAAGAATGAAACTAGGTTTCAGAAGGAACAAAATTAAAGACCTGGCGTTTTCTAAGAAGCCCTTCTGTCCCTCCCTTATCTTTGCAAAGCAGCTGTGCAAGGTCTCCTCTGCCGTCCGTGGCTTCCCTCTGGGTAAGATGAATACACCCAGGAGCTAACTGCCTGGCCTCTAATCAGGTGGGTATCTCTGGAACCCAGAAGCAAGTATCTGTCCTGCCCTCCATCTCTACCATCCTCTCTTTCTCTAGCTTCTCCTCCCCCTTATCCTTTCATTTAATTTAGGATAGATAAACTTCCAACAGCCACTGTCAATGCAGTTTCATTAACTGGGATGAAGTAATTCTGTCATTTTCCTAAAGCCGCATAGCAGGTGAAGGCTAGTCTTCCCCTAGCTGGGGACTAGCCTACTTACTTAAGAAAATTGGCAGTTTTACCTCATGTGTTAAAAGGTATCAGAAGAGAACAATTCTGTGTTTCAGAAGATGGGATGCAGAAAAATACCCTAGTCCTCCACCTTGCTCTCTTCACATCTTCAGAGAGAGATTTTTGTAAAAGGTCGTCAGTGTCTCCAGACCCACACTGTCCTGTTAGCCTCCAGTCAGATCTCAGGTCCTTCCAAAGACCCTAACTCGAGTTGAGTGATCAGTTTTGTCCAGGCATGAAGATTATGATGACAAGCTCTTGCTGTTGGAACAGAGACAGAGTCTACAATATTCAAGTTACTGCTGAAATGCTACAATTGATAATCTAATGTTGAATTCATTATAGTCAGTCTATCCCTATCTCCTTTCTTCACACCATTTAGACTGCTTTCTTTTTTCATTGTTTTTTTTTTCTCTCTTTTTTTTTGAGACAGGGTTTCTCTGTGCAGCTTTGCGCCTTTCCTGGAACTCACTCTGTAGCCTAGGCTGGCCTCAAACTCACAGAGATCCACCTGCCTCTGTTTCCCAAGTGCTGGGATTAAAGGCGTGCGCCACCAGCACCCAGCTTTGGACTGCTTTCTAATCCCTTCTTTTTTCTTCAAATCCACCCCTAATTCAGTTCATCTTAATGATATTGATACTTTTTATACTGTTAGGTACAGTATTGATATCAGACATGCAGAATGCAAAAGAAACAGAATCTTGTCCCTAGAAGCCAGGCATTGGTGGCGCATGCCTTTAATCTCAGCACTTGGGAGGCAGAGGCAGGCGGATCTTTGTGAGTTCCAGGCCAGCCTGGTCTACAGAGTGAGATCCAGGAAAGGAGCAAAGCTACACAGAGAAACCCTGTCTCGAAAAACCAAAACAAAAAAAGAGGCCAGTTTGGTGTTTGTTTGCATGCTTGGTTTTTTTTATTTTGTTTGTTTGTTTTTCCAGTATCTTTCTCATAGTTTTTATTTAAAAAAAATACGATATATTTTGATCACCTTTCCCATCCCCCAACTCCTCCCAGATTCTCCCCACCTCCCTACCCACCCAAGTTCATGTTCCCTGTCATCTACCTGTATCTCTCTATATCTCTTCATCTCTCTCCAAAAGAAAGTGAAAATCAAAACAAACAAACAATAAACCAATAAAACTGAAGAAAACAAACCAAAACAGAACAAAAAGCCCACAAAAATGGGAACCACCATAGAGTCTTGTCTTTTGTTGGCCGACTATTCCAATACCTCTGGCGCTTACAGTCTTTCTGCCTTCTCTTCCACATAGATCCCCGAGTTTTGAAAGGAGATATTTGGTGAAGATATCCCATTTAGGACCCAGTGCTACAAAGTCTCTCTCACTCTGCACATTGTTCAGTTGTGAGTCTCTGTGTTTTAAAAACAACAACAAAAAAAGACCTTTAAAATTTTTTATGTAAACATAGTACATACAGAAAAGACCATAATCTGAAAAGCCACATATATTAAAAAGGTTTTTTCCCCTAGAGCGATAGTACTTGAAGGCAATAAAAGCTTTATTATCTGGGAACCGTGGTTCCTTTTGGAGCCAGCTCACCCTCACAGTGCTACATGAGTTCCTTTCTGGGATTTGCTTTTGGCTGCAAGATAATCAGTTTCCCCCACCATGCAGTAAGAAGGTCTACCCAGTCTTTAACTAAAACCTCCAAAACTTAGGCTAGAGAGATGACTCAGTGGTTCGGAGCACTAGCTGCTCTTCCAGGTTCAATTCTCTGCACCCACATGGCTGTTCAAAGCCTCTATAACTCCAGTTTCAGGAGAGATCTTCTTCTGGTCTTCTTTGTCACTGGGCACACATGTGGTACACAAACATATATGTAGCCAAAACACTCAGACACATAATTTTTTTTATTTCTGAAGCTGTGGGCCAAGATAAGCCTCTTTTCTTGCAAGTTATCTCAGAAATCATGTAATATTAAAAAATAACTATACAAACCTAGCTTAGAATACTAGAGCAATTGAACCAAGGCCCTCAGGAAGAGCAGTCAGTGCTTGTAACCATTGAGGCATCTCTCCAACAAACACATGGATCCATGGAATCGAATCAAAGACCCTGACATAAGTTCATACACCTATGAACACCTGATTTTTGACAAAGAAGTCAAAATTAAACAAAGAAACCATCTTCAACAAATGGTGCTGTCATAACTGGCTGTCAGCATGTAGAAGAATGCAAATAGATCCATATCTGTCGCCATGCACAAAACTCAAGTCCAAGTGGATCAAAGGCTTCAATATAAAACCAGTTACACTTAACCTGATAGAAGAGAAAGCAGGAAGTAGCCTTTGAATGCATTGGCACAGGAGACCACTTCCTATATATAACACCAGTAGCACAAACACTGCCAGCAACAATTAATAAATGGGACCTCTTGAAATTGAAAAGCTTTTGTAAGGCAAAGGGTACTGTCAATAAGAAAAAACAGCAACCTAAAGAATGGGAAAAGATCTTCACCAACCCTACATCTGACAGAGGACTGATATCTGAAACATATAAAGAACTCAAGAAACTAGACATCAAAATACCAAATGATCCAATTAAAAAAATATAGTACAGACCTAAACAGAAGAATTCTCAATAGCAGAATCTCAAATGGCCAAAATACACTTAAAGAATTATTCAACATCCTTAGTCATCAGGGAAATGCAAATCAAAATGACTCTGAGATACCATCTTACACCTGTCAGAATGACTAAGATCAAAAACACTGATGACAGCTTATGTTGGAAAGGATGTGGAGTAAGGGGAACACTCCTCCACTGCTGGTGGAGTGCAAACTTGTACAGCCACTTTGGAAATCAATATGGCAGTTTCTCAGAAAAAATGGGAATCAATCTACCTCAAGACCCAGCTATACCAATCTTCAGCATATACCAAAGGATGCTCAATCATACTACAAGGACACTTGCTCAACTATGTTCATAGTAGCATTATTCATAATAGCCAGAACCTGGAAACAACCTCCTAGATGCCCCTCAACCAAGGAATGGATAAAGAAAAGTGGTACATATACACAATTGAGTATTACTCAGCTATAAAAAAAACAATGACCTCATGAAATTTGCAGGCAAATATATCAAACTAGAAAAAATCATTCTGAGTGAGGTAACCCAGACCCACAAAGACAAACATGGTATCTACTCACTCATAAGTGGATATTAGGAGTAAAGAGGATAACCAACCTAAAATCCACCACTCCAGAGAGGCTAAATAACAAAGAGGGCCCAAGGAGGGATGCATAGATTTCCCTGGGAAGGGGAAGTAGAAGAGATCTCCTAGTTAAACTGGGGGCAGTGGCGGGAGTGGAGGGGGGATGGGAGGATGGGAACTTGAGGGAGCTGGTTGAGCGGACTGGGCACCAGAAGGGAAGGGGGAGAGTAACAAAAGAGAAATCTTGATGGGGAGGGGAGGCATTTGGGGGTTAGGGAGCATTCTGGTGCCAGGGAAACTCCCAGGAATCCACAAGGATGACCCCAGCTAAGACCCCTAGCTATAGTGAAGAGAGTGCCTGAATTGACCACCTACTGTAATCAGATTGGTGACTACCCTAATTGTCATCAGAGAGCCTGTATCCAGTAACTGGTGGAAGCAGATGCAGAGATCCACAGCCAAGCATTGGGCAGACCTCTGGGAGTCCTCCCGCAGAAAGGGAGGAGGGATTGTAAGAACCAAGAGGTCATGGTTATGACTAGGGGAGCCCACAGAGACAGCTGACCTGAGCTTATGGGAGCTCATAGACTCTGGACCAACAGTTAGGGAGCCTGCAATGAACCAACCTAGACTTGCTGTATGTGTGTCATGGTTGCATAGCTTGGTCTGTTCATAAGGCTCTTAGCAGTGAGATCATGATCTGTCTCTGGGGCTTAGCTGGCTTTGGGGAACCTGTTCCCCATGCTGGATTACCTTGCCCAACCTTGATGCAGGGGGAGGAGCGTGGTCCTACTGTTGTTCGTTTTTTCTACTCTTTTGGGAGGCCCGCCACCCAGCTCCCAAATAAATTACTCACAGAGGCTCATTCTTAATTATGAATGTCTGGCCTTGCTTGGCTTGTTTCTTGCCAGCTTTTCCCAACTTTAAATTACCCTCTCTATCTTTTGCCTCTGGGCTTTTCCTGTTCTCTTACTTCTGTAAACCCTACTCTTACTCCATGGCTTATTGTGTAGTTGGGTGGCTGGCCCCTGGAGTCCTCCTCCTTATAGCTACTTCTCTTTCTCCCAGATGTCTCCTTCTATATATTCTCTCTGCCTGGAAGCCCCGCCTATCCTTTCTCCTGCCTCGCCATTGGCTGTTCAGTTCTTTATTAGGCCATCAGGTGTTTTAGACAGGCACAGTAACACAGCTTCACAGAGTTAAACAAATGCAACATAAACAAAAGTAACACACCTTAAAATAATATTCTACAACATCCTACCTCAACTTGATATGCCATACTCTGCTGAAGCCCATGGGAGGCCTGCCACTTTCTGAATGGAGACAGAGGAGGAGTGGATGGGGAGGGGTAGATGGGAATGGGAGGGCAGAACAGGAGGAGAGAAGGGAGAGGAAACTGTGGTTGGTATATAAAATAAATGAAAAATTGTTAAATAAATAAAAGAAGAAAAAGGAAAAAAATACCAGAGTAAGGATTTTGTTGAATAAGTAACATTTTGAAACCTGAGTGCTAAAGAATGTGAGTGGAAAGAAGAAATACTGTGAGGACCTTTTATCAATTAGAGAAAAGGTCATGTGTATAATATGAGAGAGGGGATTCCTACAGGTGGCTCATGACGGAGCTTATTTCAATACACAGCATACAGAGCAAGGGCAGCAAGCTGGAACTCCTCCAGGTAAACCACTGAAGACAAATCCTTCACAGCACTGTGTAGGCAGAAGGCTTTATTCCCATTGTTCTGAACTCTTACTAGATGAGAATGAACATCATGTTGGGTGTTGGATTATTTAACATATTTTTTCCATTTTGTTATATAGTTTAGAACCACACTATATTTATATATGTGATATTTATACATCCTTATGATGTATAATTTGTTACTTGGTTTAGAAAAGCAATTGTATGGTTTGTTAGCATAAATACTTCAGGTTTATTACTCACTGGGATCTCATGAACACTCTTAAGGTCACCACAAAATCAGAAATCAAAGTGTGGGGTGAACATATATTCTCATAATCAGACATGTGACACAGTCCTGTTGTGATTTCTGTAATATAAAAGGTAAATAGATATTTTCCATGTCTTCAAGTTGGACATTCACAAATTTTCAAAAGTAATTTAGTCCTGAGATCTCATGTTCTACCATAGAAACAGTTAAAGGGATATATACACATGCACAAACATGTATTGGCTCTGTTGTGTGTATCTGTTCATGTATATGTGCACATGTGTGCTAGGGCATGCCAGAAGTGGACTTTGACTGTCATTTTTCATCAATCTCTGACTTATGTTTTGAGAGAGGATCTCCCACCAAATTTAGTGATTGGTATTTGCTTACTGGTTGACCAGCAAGCCTCAGATACCCACCTACCTCTTCTTCACTAGTGCTGGGATTGTAGGTGCATGCCTTCATGTCCCACTTTTCATGTGGATGCTGAAGACTGAGCTCATACTTGCAAAGCAAATGCTTTATCCATTGAAACATCTTCCAGCAGCCCAAACTATGCTCTGTAAAAAACAAGCAACTGTCCTGATGTAGACATGAATGATCTATCAGACGTTTGTGCTTTCCTCCATATTTTCCATAGAAACTTTTGAAATGGGGTTAGCAGACAGTAATTTTATTTAATGGTTATCTCAATATTCTCAAAAAAGATCTACTATACTAGGAGAACAATGACAAGTAGGAGGAAATGTCTCCCATCCACATGGTAGTTTTGAATTACTTATCAACTTAGTGATTTGTCAATGTAATAGATCAGCCATTTCTCTGATTAAGTACATTCGCTCCTATCATAAGATGAAGATATACATTCTAATACATTTTTAGTATCTTCTGTGTTGACATTTGTGCAAAGTAGTGTGTTATGGTTTGAATGAGAAAGGCCCACAAAGGCTCATATCTTTAATGCTTGGTCCCCAGTTAGTGGAAGTATTTGGGAAGAATTAGGAGGCATAGCCTTGTTGGGATAGGTGTAGCTTTGTTAAGGAGATGTGTCACTGGAGTGGGCTTTGAGATATCAAAAGCCCATGCTAGGCTCAGTATGTGTCTCAGCTAATGCTCCATCATCATGCCTGTCTACTCCCTGTCATGATGATTATGAATTAACCCTCTGCAACTGTAAGTAAGCCCCAATTAAATGCTTTATTTCATAAGATTTGCCTTGGTTATAATGTCTCTTCACAGCAATAAAACAGTAACTAAAACCCAGTGTAAGGGGTAAAGAAAAATTATCACCCAGCAAACCTGGTTCTTATTGCCCTATATATTTCTTGTAGCCAACAAGATACTAAACAACACCTAGCATCCTCAATGTTGGATGCAGGGCCCTTGATTACACAGCCAATCAACAAGACAGTTTTAATCCTAGCTACCCCATTCTTCCATCCCAATCCCAGTATTTTCCAAGTTTGCTTAGCAAATTCCTGTATGCCAAATATGCCATGTTTTTCTAAGATGTATTCTGTCCCATCTGCGTTTTACAGAAAAGGCCCATTTCCAAACCAATTCTGATTTACGAGACAATGATCTTAGCTTAAGATAAATTATATTAGAAGTAAAATTATGCTTTGATAGAATATATATTCTCCAAATATTTTGCTAACCATAGACATATTACTTATTATTAAATGTAACAGTAGCCTTTACATTCTTTAATTTTTTATTTTATGCAATATAGGGTATATTATGTTAACTCAATGCATATACAATTGTTATATGCTATATATACATTAATCCAGTTGAGACACTATTTCCAAGTCTTGTCTATCACTCACTGAATGGGATGACAATTTTGAACTCTTCTGGTCATTTTAAAATATATCATGTAACTATTCTTTTGTTCTGTATTTATTTTCATACAATCACTTGCTTATATTTCTGCATTCTCAAGTAAATTCCCAGTTTCTTAAAGGAAATTGGGAAATTGGTAAGCCCATTCTATATTTTGTTTAAGTTTATATCTTTTATGGATCCTGGGAGAGTATTTAGCACATAATAAGCACCAAAGAACTGTCTATCAATTTAGGTTAAATACAGTTCTAGACACATATACAGTATATCACTTGATTTCCTGCATTTTACATTGTATGGGACAGTAGCCTCTCCTAATCTATGTAATATATTCCTCAACATTCAAAATAAATGTATTACAGAACTTAATGTTTCCAGTGGGTGGGGCATTTTAACTAGTCTTGCTCTGTGTGTGTGTGTGTGTGTGTGTGTGTGTGTGTGTGTGTGTGTGTATGTTGTCTCTGGGGTGATCTGAACTCTGAATGTGCAACCTAATTCCACACACAGAGCAGTCCTCTGCTCTTATCAACCAACACAGCCTGTGAAGCCCTCACTGCAACTATGTGCTTTGCCACAGTCATGAGGTACAAATTCCCTCTCCTGGCCATAGGCCTCGAAGTTGTTATGATTGTTTTATTTGTATTATTTGTTGAATATGAGACAACCCAGCAGGTCAATACTACAACATCAACAAAGACGGACGGATTTTTTCAGTTGTATCCCTGTGAGTAAACAATGTACTTCTTATACTCCTTTGGGGTCCTTGGGGTCTCAGAACGTAAATATTGAAATACTATAACATTATACATTTTTGAGGTACTCTTAGAATTGTCTAGTATTTTGACTGTCATAGGAAATATATGTCTCCATTAGGACATTCTTGTCTTCTGTTTATGACGAGTGTTAGGACAGAATTTGTGTTTGTTCAAATGTCAGAATAATGAACTAAAAATTAACATTCTGTCTTTTTTTTTAATCCATTGCATCCTTAACACTAAATAATCTTCTTTTTGTTTGGGTTTCTTTACTTATTCTGTAAGAAATGAAGATGTTGGTCACCTTCCCTCAAATAAAAAAAGGCAAAGGCAAATGCTGTCGGGCAGAGATAAAGGTAAAATGGAGTGAAGAAAGGGAAGCCAGAATTCACCTTAGGTCCTTAGATATAAGAAGGGATATTTAGGCAGATGAAGGAGGTTACAGGAGTTTTAATTCATGTATTCTAGGTTTTGTAGGATCATCAAAAACAACAGTTTGTTTTGGTTTTTTAGTTGAAAATGGTGAACATTTGATTTAAAAATAGAATCCTTGACTGAGAACAGAGACTGAAGAAAAAGAACAATTGAACTTCCAGTTCGGAAAAGCAGACTATGAAATAGTTAATATACAGTAAGCACCGTTTGCTGAGGGGTTATCATGAGCCTGACACAGTCATTAGCTCATCTTCCAAGAGAGATAAAGTGCACCATTATTTCTACATTTTTAAGTGAAGCTCAAGCCACTTTAATTTTTCAAGCAGCTTTAATTTTCTAAGTCATTTAAAATAGCAGTTGTTACTATTGTTTATAACACCTGTGTAAACTTCTTAAAATAATGCTTTCATGCCTGTATTTTTCAGGAGTGAATATAGTAGAAGCTTTCTCATTCATGAATTATGACCAAGGATGACTTAGCAAACTGTAAAATTCAAATTTCAGAGTAGAGTTAGGATCCTAGGCAACATTCTGAACTCAGCTGCCTTTATACTCACAGATAGTTGATAGTATTCTTGATTAAATTTTATATTTCTCAATTTAGAGACAAATAAAAGAGATAGAATTATTTCAAATTTTTGTGCCAATATACATAGCATTTTTCAGTCATCCGTTCACTGAATGAATATTGTAAGGAGCAAGAATGCACTATAAAAATTTATTCAAAGATGAATCAATTGCAACCCCATTGCAGTGAAACACCACTCTACTGCATATGGGAGCAAGGGGATGCAAGACAATACACAAAACAAGGTGCCAAAAATAGTCTCCGAGATTAATGTTATTCAAATAAAATTATGTCAAGATCTTAGGAACACAATAATTTCCACAACTCAAGCTGAAGCAGTAAGCCTGATGTCAAAGGTTCTAAGCAGAATTTCAGTTCAAAATGAGGTAAAAGGCAAAGTAGAGGAAGTAACTGAAAACATTAATTATTTCCTTGCTTAATAACAGATGATTAATTTCTGGCAGTTTAGTGTACTGTCTGCCAACGAGAGCTATCACTGTATCTTATACTTGCAATTTTCTAAGCCCATACATCTTAAATCTCACCACATACATATACATAACTGCAACTATGTAGAGGTAAGTGGTATATTAATTGACTTGATTTTCATTATCATGTAACACATATACCTTAATACATATGCAATATGTATTTATCTATGTTGGTTATATCAAAAATGTTATTTTAAAAACATATATTAACAATTACAACATTCTTCTCATTTGTTGAGAACAGGGAAATTCATTAGTATTATAACACATTAAGAAAATATTTATTATTATTCTGATTTTGTAAAGAATTTTCTAGGCTTTAGGAACTAGGAAGCAAATGTGCAGACAAAATGGGCACAGTCTGTATCTTCATGAAGTATTTGTCTCAGTGGGAGAGAGGAGTGTGTGTGTGTGTGTGTGTGTGTGTGTGTGTGTATTTTAGATGCTAATAAAATGCCTAGCTAAAATTATATAAATTATCTTAGAGGACAGTCTTTGTACATTCCCTGTTTGACATGCAGTTTTAAATCTATTTTCTCTATGGACGATTCACATCCCAAGATTCTAACAAATTCAAATAACTTCATGACCCTCGTTAAAATAATTCATAGAATGGTCTGAGAAAATGCATGATTTGTGGTACACGTTTTCTCTAAATTTCAGACAACTGACATTACAGGGCTTGTGCATAAATGTCAATCATTAAAAACAAATTGTCAGTGTCCATTGTTAGGAAACAATATTCAAGTCAAATCAATAAACACTTGGGTACTCTCCTGGTAAGATGCGCTGTAACAAGTGCTAGGATTTAAGACAGAGAAAGCAGAATTTCGTAAGACCTGCTAAGCTCCTCTACAGCTCTCAGTCAGAGTGCTGCAAGCTTCTGAATTCCTCACAAATATGTGAGGTAAGGTGGCAATTTGCATTTTTAGTAAAGCACACAGCGAGGAGGGGGTATTTTCTTCTCTCCAGACTTGTGCATGGTAGGATTTTTGAGCAGTAGAGTGTGATATCACATAACCTCTAATTTTGCACATATTCCTAAACACACCACAGAAGTGTGTCACACATCTGAATGTCATGTTTCTGATATGCTAATTTGCAATACTATATATTCTGTATGTTGGGCTTCTAAGACACATAAAGAAGTGTTGGTCATTTTGTCAAGGGACTTAAATTGGCAAGTCAAGCTTGGGAACAGTGTAGTGAAAGCTAGAATGTAAAAGGCAGGGTACTTTGAGGGTTGGTTACTTCATTTAGAGACTCTGCAAGTGCTAGGGCTTTATTGCCTAATTGACATTTAAACCATACCAGTGATCTTTTTCTGCTTTGCTACACTAAAATCCTTTACTTTCACTTTTAGTGGATTAAGTACCTGTGGGTCATTTTGAACATTCTGCATTTTAATGCATTATTCATTGGAAATATGTATTGACTCCATATATTATACAAATGTGGACACATTTCATTATAAAATATAACATATATACTTATTTACTAGTGGAGGTCCTCTTTCCCTCTCAGCCTGTCAGCCATCATTCTGAGATGGGAAAGAGGCCGAAGGGGGATGGAAAGCTTTGTATGCTGCCCATGAGCAGGAATGGAGACAGGCCTCTGGGAGACAGACTTCAGTGAATCAGATCAACTTTATTCCAAAATATAAGGAACATATAGAATTAGGGAGCCTGGGGACAAACCCTAATTTGCATTAAGTGGCACACTCCTATCACAAAGCTTTGTAGGTGGCAGTGGGGTCCTATCAAAATGGCTAGAGCACTTGCCTAATTACTGTTTCTGCCATCAAGGCAAGAGAGTTTGCAGGTAATTGTGTCAAGGGGTCACCCTTGTGATAAGTCAGGCATCCTGGGCCTAGAGACATCCTCCACATAAGGCTGTGCAGAAAACAGGAAGCTTTTGCTGCAGGGAGGGAATTGTACATGTTGCAGAGCTTGGAGAAAGCTGCCAGGCCATGATAGACTGCAATCTCTGATCAGGGCCTTCCAACATTTGCTTATTAGTAGTATCACCAACAATTTTACTAGGAAGGCCTTGAGCAGTCATGGGCAATCAATAAGTTTAAAGTAATAGATACAAGTTCCCAAATTTTTATTTAGAATTCTAGTTTTTCAAGGAACTTGAAAGGTTTTATGTCAAAACAACAACAAAACAATCTTATTCAATGAAATGGTAGCTACCATTTCACTTATAAAAATACAGCAGTGGCACACGCCTTTAATCCCAGCACTCGGGAGGCAAAGCCAGGCTGATCTCTGTGAGTTCGAGGCCAGTCTGGTCTACAGAGCAAGATCCAGGACAGGCACCAAAACTACGTGGAGAAACCCTGTCTCAGAAAACCAAAAAAAAACAAAAAACAAAAAACAAAAACCATGCTAAGTACTTGAGGAAGAGTTATAAATCACAGGACAGTCTTTTCAGCTAACAATTAGCTTCTCTTTCATTAGAAGCTAATTCAGCTCACATCAAAACAATCACAAAAGTGCTTTGTGTCTTCTGCCATCACATTTCAGGGATGTGTTACAAATATTTACATGTCATCATACTGATCCACATAAAATATTAAAATCACATGTGTGAGGGGGTCATTAGTTTATGAAGTTTATTACAAGAAATCCGAGGAGTCTGCTCAAAGGGCCAAGGAATTTATTATGGAAGAAGACTCACTATAGCACGGGAGATTTCTCGTAGGGTCCTGACGTCCCAGGTTCAGTCCAAGACTGTTCTTCCACCTGGGTCCAACTCCGCATTCAAGCCCACGAGGGAAAGAAGGGAGCAGCATATGTGGGAAAATGGCATCTTAAATTATCGCAAGAAGAGCTTTACCTTCTCAGCCTCAGAATGTGTCTCCCAGGCACTCAGATGTCTGCAGATCACACTTGGGAAGCACTGAAGGTATAAAGTACCAAAGGATTTACACAGCATTCAAAATTATTCTGACTTTCCAGATTAGCAAAAGATATAAAACTGTGATTTGTGTTTTATGTTTACAAATGAACATGTAATTTGTTCCTACATTTATTCCGAGAGGGTTCACTTCCTTTTCCACCAGCAGAACACAAGCAACAAATACCTCTTTCATCCAATATTAACTATTCCCAGAGAACTACTCGTTGCCGTCTTTTACTGGAACTGTTATGAATGTACACAGTCGGTCATACATGACCTAAGAATATGGTTCCAGGTTGCCAAACTTGAGTACCGCCTTTAAATTGAACAGTTCCATCCTCACGGAAGGGCTGGGAGCAGTAGGCACAAGTAGACCTCAAATCTTAATTGAAGAATAATTTATTTCCTCCAGCTTCATTCATGAAACTGTTCATTTAAAAAAGACAGTTGATAAGCTTGAACTGTTTGGGAGGCATCCAGGCAGTGGGACCAGGTCCTGTACTCAGTGCATGAGTTGACTGTTTGAAACCTGGGGCTTATACAGGGACACTTTGCTCAGCCTGGGAGGAGGGGACTGAACCTGCCTGGACTGAATCTACCAGGTTGAACTCAATCCTCAGGGGAGTCTTTGCCCTGGAGGAGATGGGAATGGGAGGGTGGGCTGGGGGGAAGGCGGCGGGGGGGCGGGGGGGGGGTCCGTAGCTGATATGCAGAATTAAATTAAATTATAAAAGAAAAAAAAGAAAAATAACTGAAGCAATGGTAGCATAAGGTAAGCAAGCACACAGAGGCAAATGGGAACATGTCAAAGAAACCTAAAAGCTTCTTAACTGGGTACCAACTTGTTCCAATTAAGACTGAATAGGATGGTAGAAGTAGTAAGATGAAGTAGAAACTGAAAGAGGGTTGCATTAAACAAACTGGAATTTTCTGTAAAAGGAAGACAGTGAAGAAGACAGAACCACTGCCTTAAGGGAGAATACCACCTAAATATAAAAAAAGTGACACGGGGCAAGAGAGACGTTCTATCAGACAGGTGCCTGCCATAAAGCCTGACCACTGATTGGCATGTCAGAATGGAAGGAGAAAACTGACTCCTACAAGTGATTGTCTGACATCTACATGAATGCTTTGGCATGTACACAGTACATAGTACACACACACACACACACACACACACACACACACACAATGGGACAGATGATAGATTGATAGATATACAGACAGACAGATAGAGACAGAGATAGAGAGTAACAGAGAGAGAATATTAGATAAACGAAAATGCAACTTTAAAAGGTATTAAGGAGTGACATCCAGAAAACCACAATTTGGGCATGACCACCGTGCTAGTATATGCCACCAAAGGCATGAGTGAATTTTGAAGCCACTGGGTGAAGGCTGATGGAGAGTACTCTATTCACATAGTTCGAGGAATCCTTGTCAAGATCTCCTGCTAGTTACAAGACAAAGGAGCATGTATAATAGAAAGGTCTGGCAGTATATGGTTAACCATGTGATCTAACTCACCATTACAAATGCTGTCTTACAGTGGATCCAATGAGTAGTGTACACCTACATAATATCACTGATAAAATACTTAGTATGGTTTTAATTATGGTTTATACCAAAATGTGTCCAAATTATGAGGTATGCTACATGAACAGCTAAATAAAACCACCAATAAAAGGCATGTGGGATGATTGCTCAAAATTTAAATGCTCTAAAGAGACACAAATAGAGAGACACAAAAACTAATGCTTAAGATTTTGAGAATAAGGACATATACCCCTACTTGCAGAATTAGCAAAAAGCAAATCTAGAGAATATTACTAACATAAATTCAGGTTAATTATATATATATATATATATTCATTTTACTATATCTTTTAAATATTTGAGATGTTTGAAATGTAATATCTGGAGGTGATTGGAAGCTAATTCTTTAAGAATGCTATTCACTCAGAAAAGAGGAGTTCATGGAGCATGTGGATGAGTGGGTCTCTGATTCTTGTGCCTTCTCTTGGGCTCTTTTGCTTCTGTTGGTTTGTCTTGTCCAACTTGGATATGATAGTTTTTGCTTTATCTTATTATATTTTATTTTGTTATATCTTTTAAATGAATGAACTAATGAAAACCTAATCACTAGGGTAAAAGGTTAACAACTGAACAGTCATTTATACCTGCTGGGAAAAGAAAAATCAGTTTGCTTCAATGAAGTGGCACTGGGTATATTAACCACTCAGGACAGGCCTCATGTTCAGGAATAATTGATCAATGTATAACAGACTCCACACATTTGTGTGTGTGTGTGCTTTTATTTAGTTACAGTTTGGTCTAAAGTCTTGGAAAACTTTAGACCAAGAGCAAGCCCAAATTTGAATTTTCTACTTCTCTCACTGTGTCCTTTGTCTTTCTGTTGTCTGTGGTTCATAGCCTGTCTGTTGTCTGTCTGTTGTGTATGTCTGAAGTCTGTCTGCAGAAAGCATGGTATGGGAAGGGAATGAGACTTTTTTTGTTTTTTACAGAAATCTTTAACAGGGTTTTACAAATGTCTTAGTGTTTTATTGCTGTAAAGAAACACCATGATCAAGACAATTTTTATAAAAAGAAAACATTTAATTTAATTGGGGCCTTGATAAAAGTTTCAGAGGTTTAGCTCATTATCATCATGGCAGGGAGTATGGCTGCAGGCAGGCAGACATGGTGCTGGAGAAATAGCTAAGAGCTGCATCCTGATCCAAAGGCAGTAGAGGGAAAGAGGGAGAGAGAGACAGAGACAAAGACAGAAGACGACAGAGAAAGAAAGCCTGGGCTTTTGAATCTTAAAGCCTACCCGCAGCAACACACCTCCTCCAACAAGGCCGCACCTCCTATCTCTCCCAACAGTCCACCAACTGGGAACCAAACATTCAAATAGAAGAGCCTATGAGGCCATTTCATTCAAACCACCACAACAGCAGAAGTTACCTTACTGACCCCAACTGACTCAGAATAGTACTCAAAACTTCAGACAGATATTATCAACCTATATCCATGGGATATCTGTTTTCTTTAAAGTTGCTTTGAAACTGTTGGAACTTTGAGCAACTGATTGTTGTAACACTCACAGATACATTATTTCAGGTCAGTAGCATGGAAAAATATATTTTTTTTAAAGATTTATTTATTCATTATGTATACAGAAAAGGATGCCAGATCTCATTACAGATGGTTGTGAGCCACCATATGGGTGCTGGGAATTGAACTCAGGACCTCTGGAAGAGCAGCCAGTGCTCTTAACCTCTGAGCCATCTCTCCAGCCCCAGGAAAAAAACATATTTTTAAATTAAAGCTACGCATTTCACTTAGGTTGTTAAAGCTGATTACAGGGAAAATTGAATACAATGTTCTTGTTTGTTTGTTTGTTTTTAGGGTTTTGTTTTGTTTGTTTGTTGGGTGTTTGTTTGTTTTGAGATAGGGTTTCTCTGCTGTAACAGCTCTGGGTGCCCTGGAACCAAGGCAGCCTTTTTTTTTTTTTTTTTAGCGCAAGCTGGCCTTAAACTCACAGAGATCCACCTACCTCTACCTCCTGAGTGCACAGCCCACAACGTTTCCTTAAAGGCAAATTAAATTTAAATAGTCTGAGTACATGCTAGGATAGCAGATTAAGTAAATATTTTAAAAAGTCCCAAAGCACATTATTAACTAGGTTGCAAATTCAAATTACGAAGGCAAGAAGTATTTTCAGCATATTCCCACAACAGAAGAACATTTTCATACAAGTGTATAATGTACTTTGAGAATCACATTTGTGTGGATGTATGCACATATACACACAGATGGAGTACATAGTCCCATTTGTGTAGTGGGGTATTGAGGCCAGGGATGGACATGGTCTCCTTTTCGTTCTCCTTCTTTCTGCTGGTCCCCTTTGCCCCGCCCCCAGAGAAGAAATTTTTGCTTCTTCTTTTATATCATGTGCCTGGTGTTCTGTATCTGTTTAAGATTTCAATCCATAGTTTTTATAATTAGACTTGCCTTACATTTCCTGAAGGAGTATGCAGTTGGATGGGCTCTGTCTATTTGAAAAATGATAAGTGAACATACAGAGCAGAAAAAAATAGAAATAATATAAACAAAATAGATATAGTAAAAAGCATATGTACATGGTGATAACTGTGCACTCTTGCACTGAGAAAAGGGTTAATTCTTGAGTCGTATCTAGAAG
The DNA here is from genome assembly GCA_902168325.1 of Peromyscus nudipes. Lineage (NCBI taxonomy): Eukaryota > Metazoa > Chordata > Mammalia > Rodentia > Cricetidae > Peromyscus > Peromyscus nudipes. The sequence goes on from CABHPH010150171.1 coordinate 18,750, forward strand.
ATTTGCAGGAAAAGACATGCTTAGTGTGGGACAAAGAGGATATTCTGAGAAGAAAAAATAAATACATGTAAATTAAGGAAAATGAGGAATCCAATTCATCTTGTTCGGTTTGGGTGGTATAGGCTTAGCTAGAACAAGTTCCATTTTTAAATTGCTGGATTATCAGGGTTTGCAAGATATCCTATTGCAAGAGGAACATGGAAGTAAAATACAACAAAATTAACAAAATAAATATAACTCTGCTAAATTAATAATAATGACAGGTAGGCTGCTGTTCCTGCTGCTGCTGTTGATGGTGATGCTAATGATGAGTGATGGGGATGATGGTAGTGATGGTGATGACTGTGGTTGGGAGGATGGAGGTAGAGATGATGGTGACGAAGATGATGGCTGTATTCTGGCAGGTTTTGGTGCCAACCTCAAAGCCAAACCCTTCCCTTAAAGCAATGTGTAGACTTCCAAAATTCAAATTATTAAAAAGTAATAAGTAGAGGCTAGATAGATTGCTCAGTGGTTAAAAGCACTTGTTCTTTTTTTAAATGCAAATGACAAAGTTTAATTTTATGAAGAAAGTCACAGATGTTGAATGAAAAAATATTAAAATATTAAAAGACACAAGGTATAATTAGTATGTCAACACAGTTTCATTTGGAACCTTATTTTTAAAATTAAATTAAAATAACTCAAGATTAGGATATATGAATAGATGAGAAAAAATCATAATATGAAAAAGGATAATGAAGAATTCATTTCCTTAGTGGTGTTAATGGGTTTAATAGATGGGATGGTCAAGGAAATATGATGAGGGGCAAGAGAACTGCATTTAATTCAATAGAAGAGTGATGTAGCAAAGGCACTGTGACAGATGAATGGTCTGTGGTAGACTTAATGCTCCAGGCATTTGTCATGGTAAGAGTGGAATAGTCACTGGTTTCCACCTAGGAGCTCTTTGAATCTCTCTCGGTTCTGGTCAAAGATGCCATCACTTCTTGCATCTGGTAGAAAGAACCTTTGAATTGGCCTCCCTCTTTCTGCTGCCTTCCAATCCTCTGATCTATTCACAGAAGCCTGAGTAATACCACTGAAGTAAAAGCCAGAGCATGTCGTCCTTCTGCTCAGAACCACTTATGGTGTCCCATCTTCCTTAGAGAAAAAGCTTAAGTCGTAACAGTGACCAGTCCACACAACAGAACTTCAAAAAGCACTTGTTCATGCAAAGGGCCCGAGTTGGATTCCCAGCAGCTACCTGTGAGCAGTGTAGAACTTTCTTCAACCTCAGTTCTAGGGCATCTCATACCCTCTCTTGCTGCCATAGACTCTGAGCCGGCATGTGGTACACAGACATCCATGATGACCAACACTCACACACATAAAATAAAATCAGTAAATGTCAAATAGTAATACCAGAACTAAGTGGAATTTGGCCAAGGTACAGGGTTAACTTAGCACTTAACTCACTCATCTTCAAAACAACCCTTAGTATACATGTTACAAAGAAACGCCTTTAATAACATTGGGATTAAAGTTATTGAGCAGTTTTCTCAAAGTCAGATGTTTGGTAGAAGGAAGGTTAATTGGGATCAAACCCTGGGTTTTTGTTTTATTTTGCTTTTGTCTTTAAAGCCTATGATCAAACCACCACATTATATACCCAATATTAATTTTCAATTTAGAATGCAGGATTCATCTATCAACATAAGCCTGCTGTCTCCAACAAAGTCATTAACAAAATATTGGTTTCCACCAGTATCAGTCCTCGTCCTCTTGAAGGAAGGGTTGGGGGCAAACCTGTCTCCTTCTGCCCCTGTCTCTTTCCACCTCATGTTCTGAGAGAAGGTCTCTCCCTGAATCATTGATGAGGCTGGCTATCCAGTGAGCCCCCAAGAATCTCCTGTCTCCTCCATTCCAGAACTGGGTTTATCAGCACATTCTGCTCCATCCAGCTTTTGATGTGGGTTCTGGGGAAGCAAACTCGATTCTCTGTGCTCGTAGAGAGGGCACATTGTCAACTGTGCTGTCATTTCCAGCCTGGGGTCAACCAACTTCTAAGGGGTAAAAATACATTCTCCATGGCATAAGATGTTTACTCCGTGGAAATACGATGAAATGTCTTATTTCCCTTTATTCTGAACAATGTAACAGAGCTTGAAGCAGTTGCTGGAGATACCCATGAAAAAAATCACTGTCAGCTTAAAGTCACAGAAACAATGGGGAAATAAGTGCAGCTATTGGAACTGACTCATTAAAATCTCCAACAGTACATCTATCAGGACAAAGAAACAGATTCCATTATTTGAAAATATTTGAATATTCTAGCCTCCTTTAAGAATGACCCTGGAGTAGTAGCTTCTTAATACAGATCTGGGTTAAAGTGTAAAAGCTTATTGTCCTACACACTCACAAGTTTAACTTGCTCATTCAGTACTTAACATGGGATGTGTCTCAAGTACTGGAGACATCAGGAGATAAGCAAAAGCCAAATCCAGACCCACACAGAGTCTTATAAATTGAGATTACTCCCATTTTACAGATTAGGAAACCTGGGCTTAGGAAAATTTATTGAATGTGCAAGGGCACTCAGCTAGGAAGAAATTCAAATGTAACATGAGATATTAGCATCTGTGCTGATTGATCTTATGTTAGCTTCACACACAAACTAGAGTTATCTGAAAGGAAAGACCTTCAACTGAGAAAATGCTTCCGTAAGATCCAGCTGTAAGGCATTTTCATAATTAGTGAATGATGGGGGAGGGCTCAGCCAGCCCATTTTGGATATGGCCATCTCTGGGCTGGTGGTTCTGGGTTCTATAAGACAGCAGGCTGGGCAAGCCACAGGGAGCAGGCCAGTGTTGTTCAAATCTTAGATGGCCTTATAATAAAAAAAAAAATCCAGAGCCAGATATCAGGGTGAAGGCTGAAAGACCAGAGAAGCAGAACAAGCCACAGTCACCACCTATGACCTCACCAACTCCACGAATCCTCTGACTGAAAGCCTCTGAGTCCTCACCCGAAAGGGTCTCAGCTGAACTGCTTTAGTTCCTGTTTCCTCATGCTTTATATACTTTTCTCAATCCCTGTCGCTTCCTGGAATTAAAGGCGTGTGTGCTTCCCAGTACTGGTCTTAAAGGCGTGTGCCACCACTGCCTGGCTCTGTTTCCAGTGTGGCCTTGAACTCACAGAGATCTAGGCGGATCTCTGCCTCCTGAGTGATAGGATTAAGAGTGTGTGCCATCACTCTCTGGCCTCTATGTCTAATCTAGTGGCTAGCTCTGTCCTCTGATCCTCAGGCAAGCTTTATTAGGGTACACAATATATCACCACAGGCCAGTAAGCAACACTCTTCCATGGCCTCCGCATCAGCTCCTGCCTCCAGGTTCCTGCCATGTTTGGGTTCCTGTCCTGACTTCCTTCCATGATAAACATCAATATGGAACTGTAAGCCAAAGAAGCTTTCAGTTTCCCTATTTTCTGTTGTCCAGTTTCTGGAAAATATTTAAAATTAAAAGCAAAACACTGTGTTTTGGTCTCAGGTTACAGGAATCGGTGGGGGAAGAGAGCAAGGGGAAATCTGGACCTTTTTTAAAGGCCAAAGGAAGATGATTTGGGTAGGAGAGAGTGGGGGTGGGGGAAGGAAGGGTAGTGGGGGTGACTATGAATCAAAGTACAGTAATATATATGTACATATATATATTATTTTGTACACTAACTAAAACATTATTTTTATTAAATGGGAATTGGGGAGGGGTTTGAATCAGTTTGTTCAGTTGCTCTTTAATGCAATCCTAACCACCTAACCTGCTTTGATCTGGACCTATCAAACAAGTAGTGTCGACAGTCTTCAGATCCGGTTAGTGCTTTGGCGATTTCAATATCAGACGAGGTGCTTTTGCCCTCTTGTGGCAGGAACTAGTCATAACACAAATTGGAGGCCAAACGTGAAACCCTTTGCCACACATCAAATGTCTAGTTTACCATAGAAGGGCATGTAAAACAGAACCTGCAGGATAATTCTTACCAACGGGAGACATTAAAAAATTGGATAAAATATTTTTAATGAGTTGGTTACTGAACACTTTAAAGCTAGTAGATTACAGAAGGGAACAAAAGAACTCTAAGGAAAAATAAAAACATAAAAGATGTTGAAAAACATTGAAGGCTGAGTTAAAACACCAGTAAAGTATCCAAATAGGACATCTGTATCGCACGCCTTCTCCCCTAAGAGGGAACATCACCTAAGAAGGGATTGAAAGATTGTAAGAGCCAGAAGGGAGAGAAGATTGCTTCAAAACAATGTCTTCAGGACATGACATTTGCAGTTTTGAACTCACGGTGACTAAGGCTTCCTGCACAGACCTACATAAAATTAAGCCAGTCAACACTACAGCATAAAAGGGAGGGGACGCAGGGTCCCCCACTTCCAGCTGAGGAGCTTTCCATAGTTGATGGTACATAGGAGAGGAAGAGTCAGTTTTCTTCTTGTTTGTGACCCATGGTGGGTTGTCCATGGTCCAAGGGCAATGTCCTACAACAGTGGGACTCAATGGGTTATTTAAAAGGGAGGAAGAAGAAGAAACACATAAAGAAGGGAGTTCTGATATGGCTTAGATACATTGTATTCACATTGCAATTACCAATGAACCATTTAAATAAATAAACCTGGATTGGTTCATTCTAGCATTATGATTCCAAACAAGTAATCTAACTGAGCTTTGTGCCCCTAATCACAAACCAAAATATAATAAATAAAGTGCAGGACTAGAAGACTGTTTTGGGAATATCTAATGCAAACCCTCCTTAAAAGAGGAGGTAACAGTTCCAGAAAGATCTGGCAAAGTCACAGTTAGGAAGAGTCACGCAAGTTTTTTGTTTGTTTGGTTGGTTTGGTTTTATTTTGTTTTTTTAATTGCACTCCAATGGAGTCTATGATCAAATATAAACATAGAAAAGTTAACTGGTGGTAAGACAACTTTTAAAAAATGCATACACATGGTCACTTATATTTCAAATGCTTCACAGATTGATACTCATTGACAGCTGTCTAGCAGTAATTATCCAGGTTCTGGTGCTCCTAAGAAAAGTACAGAGTGAGGTCAGCACAGAAAAGATCAGTAACAACAGGAGACAAATTTGGGGAGAAAAGGGCCTTGGCTAATCCCACAGTAGGCTCTAAAACAGGGCTCATACAGCATCAGGTAGTCTGCTCCCTCCCAAAAAGAAATGTCCTCCTGAATAGGTCTTCAGGGAACACTGCTCTGGGAAAGGGCTGTGACTTCCAACAAGGTAAGAGCATTTTCCAGAGTGAATGCCGAATGTGAGGCTGCTGTTGAAGGAGCCAGGGGAAATGGAAGACAAAAGCCTTTCTTTTTTTTTTTTTTTTCAGACAATTAAGGTAAGCACAGAGTGACTTTTAATACACCAGTCAATGTTAATATAACACAAGTCAAACAGGCAAGTGCAATGCTTTTCAGACCAAAGTTAATAGGAAAACAAATGAGACATTTTTTTTTTCCTTTTGGAGGGCAACATCTATTAGCCAAACCTTGTTAGTCGAATGGCTAATCACAGGTAAAATGTATTTTATGTAAAACTTGAAATAGTCAGAAGTCATTCTGGCATTTCAAACAGCTATGTACAGTATCACCAAGATCGGTTTATATACACAAATATTGAAGAGAAACATTTAAAAAGAGGCTAACCTTACAACCAAGTACAAGACTTGACAGGAGGAAGGAAACATGATTTAAAGTCAGAGAAAGACATTATAAGAAAAAACTACAAAACCAGTAATAATTATACTACATTAATACAGTGTTCAAACAAGGAGGGGGATAGGTGCACTTTTTCAGTGCACTAGCTTCAAAGTCCAAAGGAAAAAAGGCAAAGCTGCTTTTCATGAAGAGCAGCTACATAGTTCAAAAGCCTTTCTAAAAGGTGACTCTGACAGCACTCAGCATCCTCAACAGAGCAGGCAAGCCTGTACGGAGACCGGGCTCTCCCACTCTCAGCCTCTGAGTTTGATTGTAGAATGGAGGGAAAGAGACACATCCAGTGAGGAATCTCTGCACTCCTAAAAATCCAGTGTTCTGCTTTGGGTATCTTGACACGCCTACCTTGCTCAAACAATGAAGCAATGGGAAAACTCAGACCTGAATTCAAATATTGGCTCTATCATTTTTGTAAATTAATTGGTCTCTAATGTTAGCTTTCTCTGAGACATGATTTCTAGACACATCTTCTCTGTGTGCCTATTTCTGTTTGAATCTTGGCTGAAATGTTTCATGCCCATCCATCACTTAAACATTTCACTTTCTCTTTCTGCTTTTGCATGTTTTTTATTTTATCTAATTGATTTATTTTGTATATATAAAATTGAATCGTAAGAAATTGCCAATACTCTTAACATTATCAATGTCATTTATTCTTTTACTTGAAAAAAAATGTACAACAGATTCTGGTCACACTTTCCTCTCTCCCAACTCCTCCCAGGTTCTCCCCAACTCCTCTCTCATGCAACTCCATTACCTTTCTTTTTCTCTCTTTAGAAAACAAACTAACAGGCAAACAATAAATAAACCAAAAAACCCACAAGAAACACACACACATACACACAAACCCCACAAAAAACACAAAATCAGAAACAATAATATACAAGCAAACCAGTACGAAAAAAAAAATACCCAAACAAAGCAATATTGAACAAAAAGTCTACAAGAAACCCTATAACAATACTAATTTCATTGCTAAAAAATGATTTAATATGGTTCATTCAAATGTTATGTTTTCCACCTATAAGCTTCTTGAGGACAAAATCTGGATGTTGGCTATCTTATATTTGATCATGATTCATTTGAACTGTAGAAGTCTTCTGAAAACAAGTCATCCCTGTAGCTAGAGTTTTCCTGCCGGGCCCACAGTCAGGACAAATCTCTCTCACCCGCCAGTCCCACAGCCGCTCAGACCCAACCAAGTAAACACAGAGACTTATATTGCTTACAAACTGTATGGCTGTGGCAGGCTTCTTGCTAACTGTCCTTATATCTTAAATTAATCCATTTCTATAAATCTATACCTTGCCACATGGCTTGTGGCTTACCGGCGTCTTCACATGCTGTTTGTCATGGTGGCGGCTGGCAGTGTCTCCTCAGCCTTCCACTTCCCAGAATTCTCTCCTCCTTGTCCCGCCTATACTTCTTCCTGCCTGACCACTGGCCAATCAGTGCTTTATTAACATGTTTGACATACAGACCATCCCACAGCACTTCCCCTTTTCTTTTTTTCAAAAAGGAAGATTTTAACATTAACATAGTAAAATTACATATAATTTGGGAATTTGGGCGTAGCTTCTCTTACTACTTCCTGCTGGAGGGGGGCGCTGTATCTTATGGGGACACAAAGAAAATTTTAGGATTATGGAGTAGTCCATGAGGGTGTATCGTCTGAGCCAGTTGCCTTGAAACGGTTCTGGATGTTGGATCATCTGAGCCATGGTGTCATCAGAGACCTTTCAGGTGGTCTTGGCTGGTCAAACCTGATGTATCTTAATCTGGAACAAACCCATAGCCTCTGGCTTTCTGTGGAAACAAAATTAGAGCCTCCTTTCCAAAGCAACATATCCTTATATCCAAATTTTGAAGTCAGGGTATCTTTAAAATATACATATTGGTTTAACTCAGCTTCCTTTACAATCAAATATCTCTCTGCAGTTAAGAATCCCAAAGACAACACAATGCAGATTCTCTGTGTGATATCCATCTTTACGTGGCTTATATTTTATACTTCCTTTACTGTCTCTTTAAAGACTTCATTTTTTAAAATTATCTATTTGTTTATATAACTGTATATATTCCTTTTTATCTCTCTTTGAAGCCTACGTACACTTTTACACACCTTTTAAAGCATTTAAAGTCTTGTTCCATCTGAATCTGTCTTATTGTGAACCTGTTACTTTAAACTGCAGCTTTCTAAGACTGAAACGGTGCTGTGGCTGCTGGCTCCGCCCACCTCAGCTTCCCAACATGGCGGTGATACTTTTACCACCAGCTCTGGGAGCCTTTGTGGGTCTATGCTTCTATCAAAGCAGCGTGTAGCCCAGAAACCTCTTTTTTTGTTTTGTACTAGCAAAGGTTAAATCCACCACGCAGTTTAATGTGCCACTGGCAGACACCTCATTCCCGCCATACTGCGGGTCGAGCGCACACGCCAGGAACCCGCCATAGTGACTCAAACACGCAGGCTGCCACTAACTTGAAAGAGACAACTAGGAACTGTTTTTAGCTCCGTTTTAGTATCTTTTTTCTCAGGTTTTAGGTGGAAACTCTTGCCAACACGTTGGGCGCCATTTGTAGCTAGAGTTTTCCGCCGGGCCCACAATCAGGACAAATCTCTCTCACCCGCCAGTCCCACAGCCGCTCAGACCCAACCAAGTAAACACAGAGACTTATATGGCCGTGGCAGGCTTCTTGCTAACTGTCCTTATATCTTAAATTAATCCATTTCTATAAATCTATACCTTGCCACATGGCTTGTGGCTTACCGGCGTCTTCACATGCTGTTTGTCATGGTGGCGGCTGGCAGTGTCTCCTCAGCCTTCCACTTCCCAGAATTCTCTCCTCCTTGTCCCGCCTATACTTCTTCCTGCCTGACCACTGGCCAATCAGTGCTTTATTAACATGTTTGACATACAGACCATCCCACAGCACATCCCACTGGAAATAAGCCTGTAAAGTAGAATCTTTCAACCTAGCAGACGAAACACTGGAGTTCCCAGACATTACGTAACCTGTGCAACATCATGCAGCCACAAAATAGAACTGGGAGGGCTCAGCCCTGAACTCCAGACAAGTCAAGTATTTGTCCCTCAAGAGGCAAAAGCCTGCATATTGAATCAGTGCTTTGAGAGGACTCAAAAATGCTACCAAGTCATTTTCTTGTTTGGCTGAAATTGCCAAAAAGTTATACTATTATATAAATTTGAAAAATGGAGACTAGCTCATTCGAATATTTTTTTTTTCATCAGACTCTGACTACTCCGTCTCTTATATGTGGAGTCATTACTTCAAGTTCATGGACACAGAGGATGAAGACACCCTCACCCCTTGAGTCAAGAAATAGCAGGAAAGGGTTTATTTCATCTCAGAGGTCATCACTGAGGGAAGTCAGGGCAGGAACTCAAGGCAGAAACCTGAAGGCAGGAACTGGAGCCAAGGCCATTGGGAGATGGCTAGCAACTGGCTTACTCTCCATGGTTTGCTCGGCCTGCTTTCTATACCATCCAGGACTACCTACTCAGGGGTGGCACCGACCACAGTGAGCTGGTCCTTCCACATCGATCATTAATCAAGAAAATGCCCTACAGACTTGACTCAGTCTGATGGAGACGTTTTCTCTATAGAGGTTCCTCTTCCCAGATAACTCAAGCTCGTGTCGAGTTGTCAAAAAAACAACCAAGACAGTTAGTGATCTCCTTTTGCAGTTTTATGCAAAGGTGACAGCATTTTCTAACTATTATAACAGGACCCTTTGGGCTCTTTTATTCAAAGCTTTTTCTTCCCCCCTCTTCTCTTTTTCAGTATTCCAAGATGTGCATGTCATGATATTTGTCGGGTTTGGTTTCCTCATGACCTTCCTGAAGAAATATGGCTTCAGTGGTGTTGGTTTCAATCTTTTTCTTGCTGCTCTGGGCCTTCAGTGGGGTACGATTCTGCAGAGATTCCTTCACAGCAAAACATCAACATTTCACATCGGAATCAAAACGTGAGTATCTTTGAATGTGAATGCTTGTGCCCTTGCCTTCAAGTTCATATGTTGAAATCTTAACTCCTAAATCGAGAGACAATTAAATCCAAAGGCAAAAATCTCATGATTTTGTGGGATTAGTGCCCCATTCAAAGCTACAACTTACTGCACTATTTCAGTGTGAAATTCATTCTTTATTCAATTTATTCTTTCTTTCACCCTCAGTATGATAAATGCAGACTTCAGTACAGCCACGGTTCTGATTTCTTTTGGCGCTGTCCTCGGAAAGACAAGCCCCGTCCAATTGTTGATCATGACAATTCTAGAAATTGCTGCCTTTGCTGGCAATGAATATCTGGTTACTGAAATATTTGAGGTAAGGGTGAGCTACTGTGCTCTGACTATCGGTGCTGGCCACCACATGCTATGGGTGCCCACTCTCAGTAAGGGCAAATCTCTACAGGAGGGCCACAAGAAGAAATAGTAAAAATAATAATAATAATAATAATAACCACTCTTTCTGGATTTCTTATTGTAAAATGGGGTGGGGTGAGTAGCATGTTGTTTCATCTTCACGAAACCATGGAAGGTAGGCGTCATTGTCACTATTGTTAATCCACAGTCAAATGATCGCAGATGCTAAATGATTCACCCGAGTCTGAGTCTGAATTTAAACCGCGTTTTCCTAACTCTGTCACTCATTTTAGTACACTGTGTTGCATATCAATAATTTAATTCCCACTTATATTTAAATGACTATGTAAATAGCACCATATAAACCCTTATATAGGCCCAATTTTTTTTCTTCTCCCTGAAAATGTTACTGATTCCCTCAAAGATAATAAATAGGCTATTTCTGACTACATTGGTGTACATTTTCATTTGTTTATACTTGTATTGAACATTTGATTCAAGAGCTAATATTTTAACTTTCTAAGTATTGGTGATTTACCAACAAAACAAAATTAGTTAAGGTTTTTTTGTTTTCTGTCCTTGCAAAGCTTAAAGTATAGCGGGTTAGACCAAAAAAAAAAATCAAATAATTATACATTCATTCTATGCTAATTTTCTGTTTGGGACAAATCGTGTGAGAAACTTAAGGGAGGAAAGATACACTTTGGTTCATGTGCTCAGAATCAATAGGCCCTTGACTCTGTTGCTTCTGGGCCCGTCGGGAGGCAGATCCTTACATTGGTGGTATGCACTGGAGTGAAGCAGCACACTTTCTGTTGGATAGGAAGCAAGGAGAAAGAGGCTGGGGACAAAAATCATTCTCCTAATGACATGCTTCCTACAGTTTTCACCAAGTCCAAATTGCCTACTCAATTATAGACCCTTCAGTCAATACATCCATTGAAGATACCAAATCTCCTTCATATTACAATCACTTCCCCAAAGCCACAACTCTGAACACCACCTCACTAGGGACCAAGCCTCCCAACACATGAGCCTTTGGGAGACATTGCATACCTAAACTGCAACATGCCCACTTACTCAAAGACACGGAAAATACACAGTGGGAAATGGGGGTTATGAGAAAGCTATTGAGTATAGATTGAAAAGCAAGGAAGGAGTTCTCTGAGGAAGTGACAGCAACACTAGTTTGTTAGAGTTTTACAGATCACTAAGAAAGGGACATGCACTTAATGCCAAAGGAAGCTCGTTGTTAGGGGACAGCCACAGGAGGAGCTTGAGTTACAACTGATGAGCATAGTTGGCCAGACACTGGTGTAGCTACCATGGTAAGAAGATGAGATTAACAGAGAGAGGCCCTGCATGCTCAATGTGTTGCTTAAGTGAAGACTAATTTAATAGATTCTGAGAAGGAAATGGGAAGGGTTCTTTTGCTACAAATATGTGAGCATCTATGGAGGGACACAGACTTACATAGTGTTTGTAAAGTCCAAATATAATTAATGGTCACCTATCTCTCTCCTGGAAACATATGGTAAAGAGAAGAAAGGTTTCTATATGGAAGTGTTCAGCAAGGCTGAAAGTTGAAGACATATATGTGCTACAGTGATGACTGAACTCAAATGGATGAAGTTGCTCTTTAAGGGCACGGGATTTTTGTCTAGTCAAATATGGAGCAAACCAGGAGATTCTTCTACTTGCACCACTTTGAAAATCTTAAATAAATTTGTGACGTTTTCCTACCTTAGTTTGCATAAGAATTTGCTCCTGGCTTAGCATCCTGAATTTTCTCTCTAGAAGCATAAAATAGAGAATACTTGATTAAATTCATATCAGATCCTAAAAAGGGAACAAAATGCCTCTCTTCAAGTCAGTATTGGAATTCAGCTGGTCTTTATGTACTATATAACAAAATGTAGAACCATGTGGTGAGAACTGGTTCTTTTTAAAGTTCAAGTCTGAGTTATAGTTAAATGAATTTTAGATACAAAGCCAAATAAATGTGGATCATTTTTATTTTGTATCAGGTGCAATACATTGTAGTTCACTGAATGTCTCTTAAACCTGAAATAGCCGATCACACACTGCATGCCCAGTAAATTCCAGGCTTTTTAGGAATATGGTCTAACCTAAGCACCAACACAATTCTATTAAGTGGATAAATATTACAGTTTTATAAAACCTAAAGTTCATGGATGTTCAGTAATTTTTTAGCACCACACCCCAAGAAGTACTTCACCTTTGCATGACTCAAGAGCTTGCCGTATATTTTTTTAATTTTACTACCTCATTTTAACATCTCCCCCAAGCAATTATTTCATTGTCCTTCTGCCTATAAGGAGACCCATTTTCACCTCCATGTATGCAAATTTCACTTTGTCCCGGCAGGCCTCTGACACTGGGGCATCCATGACAATCCACGCTTTCGGGGCCTACTTCGGCTTAGCTGTAGCAGGCGTCTTATATCGCCCTGGCCACCGCGGGGAACATAAAAACGAAGAGTCTGTGTATCACTCTGACTTGTTTGCCATGATTGGTGAGTAGAATGAATTTATCTGATGCTTGTCTGTACCCGAAGACGCTCAGAAGGCCTCTTTGGGTGATCCCTTTGTTTTATGGTGGGTCAGTATTCCCTGTTCTCCTGGCTGATGATGATGAAGGCTAAAATCACAGACATCAATTTCCAGAGCAAAGCACCCTCTAACATGATCTTCTCTATAATAACTAATACCATTTATGATTTACAGGAACACTTTTCCTTTGGATATTTTGGCCCAGCTTTAATTCAGCCATTGCTGAACCCGGAGAGAAGCAGTATAGGGCCATTGTCAACACATACTTGTCCCTTGCTGCCTGTGTGATCGTAGCCTATGCCTTGTCCAGCCTTGTTGAACGCCGAGGAAGGCTGGATATGGTAAGTGTCAATATTAAACCAATGGAAGCTTCATTAATATCAACAGTTGCTTGGATACTAAATTACGCATCAGAGCTGGGCTACCAAGACAAACCACAAAACAGCAGACCTCAAAGAATGTTTTGAAAATAATTTTCATTCATTCGCTTTCTATCTACTAAGTTGCAGTCAAGGAATTTGCAGTTTGTAGGGTATGCAGTCTTGTAAAACTCAGGCATAAAAGGCTTTTTTTTTCCTTTCATATTAAAACTAACTGCTCTTAACTCCATAGAAATTTTCCCTCAATACTTGACTTGTCAAAGAGTAGGACAGGGGAGAAAGATGGTGGGTGTTGGTTCTATTTTGCAACTGCAAGTGTTCAAAGGTGATAACTATGCTGTGTAGTCACTGATAAAGTTCATTCCTCTGGAGGATGGCCCCACACCCTCGCATGTTTGAGCAGCACCAACTGGACTTGGTGGGGTATGGAAAAAATGTGAAGTAGGGAAGGTGCATGTTAGGAGAATACAGGGGAGTTGGAGGAGGAAAGCAAGAGGTATATATATTTCACTGTAGACATGTGTGATTTTTAAGGAAAACTTTAAAAACATAGACAATAATCCCAAATATAACTCTAGAAAAGGAAAATGACAATTTGAGTACTAATCCAAATGAGATCCTTAGTAGTATTGAAGTTATGATCATTTTATTTTACTGTTTGTATGAGAGGCTAATGCTGGAGTGATACAGGCAAGGGACATCTAGAAATCCTCTGAAGTAATTTTTGCAACTTCTATGTGCTCAAAAAGTAACATAATATCTTTTTTTTTTTTAAGTTCAACCCAGTTTGCCTTGAGTTTCCTGCCTGGGAGTTAGAGAAATGGTCATACAGGAAAAAATAAAAATAAAAACTCAGATCAAGCACTCTTCTTTTCCAATGCATGGAGGAAATGAATGCTGTACTGTATTTATGTATACATGATTTATGTGTTTTTGTTTCATGTTTATGGATGTCTTGCCTGAAAGCATATCTGTGTGCCACATGAGCGTAGTGCCCATGGAGACCAGAGGAGGACATTGGATCCCCTATAACTGGAGTTACAGATATTTATTAGCCACTGTGTGGGTTATGGGAATTGAACCAGGGTCCTCTGGTAGAACAGCCAGTGCCCTGAAATACTAAACCATCTCTGAAACCCCTATAGTGCATATTTAAAGCAAGGTTGAGACCATACATTTCAGCTCTTTACAATTTGTGTCATAAGAGACAACTACAAATACATTTTTTAAAAGATAATACTCAACAGGTTTACTTTTTAAAATGACAGATATCCTACTCTTTGGGTAGACCAGATCGATTGTGACTTCTGAGAATTCTGGCAAACTGAAATTAGTTCTCTTTCTCCAGCCTCTGACATTTCTGGCCAGATTGTGTCTCAAAAAAAAAAAAAAAAAAGGGGGGGGAAGGGGGGGGAAGGGGAGGGAGGGAGGGAGGGAGGGAGGGAGGGAGGGAGAGAGAGAGAGAGAGAAAGAAAGAAAGAAAGAAAGAAAGAAAGAAAGAAAGAAAAAGAGAAAAAAAGGGGAAAAGGTGTGTGTGTGTGTGTGTGTGTGTGTGTGTGTGTGTGTGTGTGTGTTTGTGTGTGTACAAGCACGTCTTTCAACTAATGGCTAACACAGGTCCATTGGACTCTGCCTGTCTCCTGACTTTTTGACATTGCCTCATTCCCCACTCCTCACTCATGGTTCTGCCTCCATTCAGGTGCACGTTCAGAATGCCACTCTGGCAGGAGGTGTCGCTGTGGGCACGTGTGCAGACATGAAAATCCCCCCCTATGCTGCTATGACCATTGGAAGCGTTGCAGGCATCATCTCAGTGCTTGGATACAAGTTCCTTAGTGTATGTATGATAGATGTAGTGAAACAAACCCTACATCTGTATCACTCACTGTCTTCTCATGTGGGATCAGTGGCGTTTCCTTCCCTATATACCTTTCACTGGAGGCCATTTGTCTTCCTTTCAGAAATGCCACTCACATTGCAGCCATGCACTGACTCTCCTCCTTCCTGATGTCTGTGTGGCAGGGGAGAATCTGGTACTCGTTATTAGTAATTTAGCATGGGCTATGTTAATTCCTTTAGAGAAGTTCCCGAGAATATTTTATTTTTGTTGTTTGTTTATTTGTGGACTTTGCGTTCTAATGAGGCATCTGAGATTTTATTAGAAGGTGAAAAAGTGGCTGGGCGGTGGTGGCGCACGCCTTTAATCCCAGCACTCGGGAGGCAGAGCCAGGTGGATCTCTGTGAGTTCGAGGCCAGCCTGGGCTACCAAGTGAGTTCCAGGAAAGGCGCAAAGCTACACAGAGAAACCCTGTCTCGAAAAACCAAAAAAAAAAAAAGGTGAAAAAGTGAAGTCACTTCCTCCCAATCCAGCCACTAAAGACTGTTTTATCACCAATGTCTTTAAAGTGTTTGACATGGGTGAGTTTCGATATCAAAGGAAAACTGAGCCTTAGATAAAATTGCCTTTTCTGAGTAGAGGCGCAAATGGAGAGATGAGGTAGAACAATGCAGGTCAGCAGAGAGCAGACCTATAGTGGAAAAAAACTTTGAAGTTTAATATGTATGTGAACTATAGGTTTTTAATACACTGTGTTTTGAATTCATGCTAACAAATGAATATAGAGTAAATGTGGACATGATGGAGCCGATGGTTTGGCTCACTATAGTAACATCTTAACCATGTATTTGCAATGTGTAATACCACACTGTGTTTTATATGTGCATGATAAGTATTTATGAATATATTCTTCTACATAGCTCTTTGCTTCAGTATGGAGCTCTGTGTGCCTTACCAGATAATGACCTTTCTCTCTTTTACAACCTCAGCCACTGTTAGCTAATAAACTGATGATCAGAGATACATGTGGAGTCCATAACCTGCATGGCTTACCTGGTGTGTTGGGAGGCCTTGTCAGCATTGCGGTCGTATACTTGGAAAAGTCTAATTTGTGAGTAAAAACCAAAGGGTGTTTCTTGCCTCTGGTCCTGTGCTTTGTAATTGCATTGGTGAAAGTACACAGTGATGAGGGTGGGACCCTGTTGTTGTTGTTGTTGTTGTTGTTGTTGTTGTTGTTAACATTACAAACTCCAAGAGACATAAATGAGAGAATACTATTAATGAATCTCTTTGAGTTGCCTCCTTTCACAGACTTGCTCCAGTAATCTTTCATAAACTCTATTGCCTGCTTTCTCTGAGAGAAGCACTGTACTAATGATACAACTACATACAAAGTTCACCTGCCATTTAGTTAGCAGCCTTACACATTTCAAAGCCATTTATCACATGCTTCCACCCCCAACTTATAATGTCCTCTCTAAATTTATTTATTTACCGTGTGTGTGTGTGTGTGTGTGTGTGTAGTTGAACACACAGTTGTCATAATATTCATGTGGAAATCAGAAGACAGCTTGCAGGAATCGATTCTTCCCTTCCTCCATGTGGAGCCAGGGATCCAACTCAGGTCGTAGGGCTTGGCAGCAGGCTTCCTTACACACTGAGACTTCTCCCCAAACCAGTGATATTTTATTATCTTTATTTCGAAGTGACTGCCTCTGGCATTACACATGTATTCTCCGATGTCCTCATTGTCTTCTCCCTAACATATAGGCCACACTTAGTTTTTCTGATGTTATTAATGAACCTAATTTTACTACAATGGTTTTATTTAAAGAGGTGAGGAAATGGGAGCCATGTTATCCCACCTAGCCTGTATGGAAGAGAGGTCCAAGAATTGATATTCAATAGATATTTAGTGAGTGAATCAAATCAAGGATCAATGTTTTGAAAGTCTTAAATGCTTTCGGAAGAATGCTTTATTAACCATAACGAATGAATGACCGAGTGTTTTTAAAAAGGGAAAGAAAAGAGGCATAACTGACGCTACATATTTGCTTTCCCTAGGTCTGCCGTGGCCATGCAGGCAGCAGCACTGGGTTCCTCCGTTGGCTCAGCAGTTGTTGGAGGCTTGGTTACAGGTCTGCATCAACAGTGGACATTTAGCTGGGTTTCGCGGTACATGCTTTAACCGTGGCTACTTGGGAGATTAACATGGAAGGATAAAGACTTCCAGATCATTGTAAAATGATCTCGAAAAAGTAGGGATAATAGACATGTGAACTCTTGCCAGTGCCCGGTCACTCCATTTACTTTTTGGAGAGATGATTAAGACACAGTTCACTGGTCACATTCCAAACTGGGCTAAGGTTCTGGCAATGAGCTATGTTAGCTAAAGGAGATATTTTCATAACAGCGTTTTAATACTTAGTAAGGAAGTAGCCTGCCCTCATCAGTATTCGTGTTCCCTCTGCCCTCACAGGTCTATTTATGAAGTTATGTAGCTGTGATCAGCCCCCTGATGAGGACTGCTACGATGATTCTGTTTATTGGAAGGTAACGTACAGAATTCAAAAAGAGAATACAAATAAATGATGGTTCTGTCACAGTTCAGATGGCCAAGGACTCTTTCGCTCTTCCAGATCAAAATTATGGATAGGCAAGGAGGAGCTCTTCAAATGCTGGTCTCTAGCAATTTCTGCTCTTTGCTCTGGTTGGTAGTACCTGCAGGGACAGCCGCTAGGCAGAAACAATGGCAAGTAGTGTCCTCTAGTGTTATAGGCCTTACGTGGGGCTAGAGTCTTGGGACCTTTATTGGGATTAATCACCCACCCTTGGCAGTGGCCAGTCCAGTGTACTGTCCTCATTTTGGGCTCTGAGACCCTTGGCCCAGGAGACTTGATTGTGTTTTGGTTTTTTGTTGTTGTTGTTGTTGTTGTTTGGTTGTTTGGTTGGTTGATTGGTTGGTTGGTTGGGGGTTTTTTTGTTTTTTTTTGTTTTGTTTTGTTTTTGTTTTTGTTTTTTTAACTCTTATGGTGACCAGAGATTTTAGGTCCCCTTCTCTGACTCCTCATAGCCTTTTCTCCTTCTTTAGTCTTAGCTCTGTTTTCTGGTCATATCTCTCTCTCTCTCTCTCTCTCTCTCTCTCTCTCTCTCTCTCTCTCTTTCTGGTGGCCACCTTCTTCTACCGTGGCTGTTTTTGAACTATCCAACTCCTTCTTCAGCTGGCATACTCTCTCAACAACTTGGCTGCCCCTGGAGTGAGTACCCAGCGTGTCATCCTCTGGCATTTCGTTTCTGGTACCTGCTAGGGTCATTCTGGAAACAAAGCTGCTTCGGAAAGCAGACACCAGACACAAAATAGCATCTTGGAAGCTGGGTGCTCAGAACCAGTCACTTAGCAGAATCCAGACATCTCTAGGGGGTTGAGGTCCATGTAGAGGTTAGCACGACCAATCCCACTCTTCTCCCTGGTTCACTTCAGGATCTGCTGCTGGGTCCATTGCTGCATCTCCAGCCTCCCAGCAGCTTCTTACACAGCTTGGAGTGCCAGCTGTTAAGTTCTCGGTGCCATGCCAGCTGTGATGGCACACATCTTTAACCAGGGCACTCAGAAGTCAGAGGCAGGTGGATCCCTTGTGAGATCAAGGCCAGCCTAGTCTACATAGTGAGTTCCAGGACAGCCAGGGCTGTGGAGAGAGAGAGAGACCTTGTCTCAAAAAAAAAACAAAAAGAGAAAAAATAATGAAAGAAAAGAAAAAAAAAATCCTCCATGCTGCTTGCCGCGGCTCCTCTGCTGATTGGCTGTTGGTGCCCTCTGCTGGCTCGGCTGCCGCTTTCATATTAGTTCAGCTTGTACTGAACTAACTGTAAGAAGGAACGATCAAGAGAAGCTGTTTGTTGGTCTGATACACAATGTCAGGAGAGGCAACATGCAGTGTCTCTCAGCGGGCTCCCTGGGTGAGGCTGAGCAGCACGCATACACAGCCTGAGGAGGGGTAATTGAACCAATTACAGCCACGGTTTTTGTTCAATCGCAGCCTTGTCTCCAGCCAACAGTCACACTCACTGAGGCTTGAGTTTGGGACAAACCATAGCCTTACCTCTTAACACCAGCCATACAATTCCTTCTGCCAGCACCAGAGGAAAGGCTTCCCCTCTGGCCAGCAGTGGGCACAGAATCACCAGGAATTTATTGTGCCTTTTGGTAGCAAAATACCTGGTGCAAGCTGGTTCTAATAACCCTGGTTCTAATAACACAGCAACCTTTCTGTAGTTTTTTCAAGGCACCTGTAGCATGCATGAGAAAGCTGGTGCATGAGGAATTAGGTTCATTAATAACATCAGAAAAACTAAGTGTATACCAGTTGCCTGTTAGATTGATAGTCTTTTTGATTAAGGGAGCTAGCCAGTTAAAAGAGAGAATAAAAGGGCTGGAGAGATGACTCAGTGGTTAGGAGTACTGGCTGCTCTTCCAGGGGTCCTAAGTTCAATTCCCAACAACAATATGATGGCTCTCAACCACCTGTAATAAGATCTGGTGCCCTCTTCTGGCCTTGCAGGCAAACATACTACTACTACTACTACTACTACTACTACTA
>CABHPH010150172.1:2117-15450 GCA_902168325.1 Peromyscus nudipes
TCAGACCATCAGCCCAGCACAGCAGGGCATACATGACCTCCTCAGACCGTCAGCCCAGCACAGCAGGGCATACATTTTTTTTCTGATGCACTTGAAAGGATTGGTCAACAGAGCCTATGTTGGGTCACAGACCAAATTTCAATCCAGTTCAAAAGGTTGAGAGTCCCCAGTGCACTCTGAGCATTGTAGAATTCAATCAGAAGTCACTACGGGATAAGTTGCCTGGAAAAGCCCCAATACTGAGAAACTAATGCAGCAGAATGGCTTCCTCAGCCCCTGCCACCTCACAGAGGAAGAGCAGCTGGCATCTGGGGGCAAGAGGACAGTCAGGCAGCCACCCTACACTATCCTCAGGTCTGAGTCTAAAGTCCCCAACAAGGAGGGCTCCAGGCTCATCCTTACAACCCTACAACCCAATCAGCCAATACTTCAGAAGATACTGAATATTCTTCACCATGTTAGAGGGACAAGGTCATGCAAGGGAAGAATGTGTGACAATGATCAGCAGGGAAAGGAGAACCTAGGGTCTTTAAAATAGCAACATGAATTGTGCAGCCTGGGGGTATGGCAGAGCAGTGGAGAGCTAGCCTGGAAACCTCCTAGTAATAGCCTAGGGGTGTGGCTCAGCAGTAGAGCACTTGCCTAGAGTCTACTGGGGTGGGGAGGAGGTAACTGGGGGGGGGGGGGAGCACTTGCCTAGATAGAGTCTACCAGTAGGGGTGTGGCTGAGCTCAGTGGAAGGACGCTGGCCTACCACATGCAAAACCCTGCATGCACTGCCTTCTCCTCACATAGTAAAGTAACAGTACTAACGATGAAGATAAGCCCCTCCCTCCCCACCCTCAGATGACATCCCAGCCCTGGCTGACACCCATACTGCAGCTTCGGTATGCTACGCCTGACCTCTGACCCCCAGAACCCTTAGGAAATACACAGGGGCTCTTTTAAGCCACTGAACATAACTAGAACTCATTAACAATGACCCAGGTAGCCTCTCTGTGGGACATGACAAGTGACCTCAGCGAGGAGCAGAGCACTGGCTCCGCCCACAACAGCAGCCCCGCCCACAACAGCAGCCTCCCTGCCCTTTCACCTTTGGGTAACACAGCATGGGAAAGGGAGCAGTTTTGCTGTATACATAAGAAACAGACCCCTCTTTTCAGACTTAGGGTTCCCTTGCAGCAGCAACTGGGGAACACCCTCTCATTCCATTGGCAGCCATGCCAGCCAGGCACCTGCTCTCAGTGTCCAGAGTGCAGAGCCCAGCGCGGAGGGCCAGAAGCTTGGGATGGGGTCCTGCTGTCCTCAAGCCTCTGTCCTTGTGCAAAGAGGAGGAAAACAGAAGGAAGAGGAAACATGATCCAGAGAACAGGACCACCACCACACACAGAACGAAGCAGCCCCAACTAGTTCTCAGGCAAGGAGACCAAGGCCCAGAGAGGATGTCTCCTCGCCCTAGCTCACACAGCCCCAGAGGCAGAGATAAGCAGTGGCAGTCTGACTATGATGGACTGGCCCGGACCCTGGGATCTTCAGCAGGATGCCATACAGAAGAACATTCTCCTGCACCATTCCCCTCAGCCCACACCCACCCACATATCTTTCGCTACATTAGAAAACATTAGACTGTCTTAATCTCAGGCTCCCAATGTCTATACAAAAATACTAGCAGTTACATAACCCAAACCCATCACATTATGTAACAACGCAGACCTGTCTACAGAAAGGCAAGGCTTTCCATTCAGCAAATGTTTAATGATCATCTACTCTGCTCCAGGTGGCATTCTTGAAGCCAGAGGGAAGAGTGAATGAAACAGTGGATTACTCCCATCCTGGAGAAAGGCAAAGACATCACTCATTAACTAAAACACCCAGGGCGTCAGCTACTGGGAAAATCACACCGGGAAAGAAGAGACAGGAAGTCGTGAGGTGGGACAAAGAGAGTCAGACAAAACCTAGGGGAGAGGAGTGCTGAGCAAAGGCCCGAAAGAAGTGAAGGAGTGAGAAGTGAAGAAGTGAAGGAGGTGGGGTCTAAGGAGTGTTCCACACAGGGCAAGGGAAAAGGCCCCAAGGGTGGCGCACACTCGGTGCATTTGAGAAAGGGCAAATGAGACCGGGGGTGGTAGGGGTAAGATGAGTATCGCACAACCTCACCAACAAACTCAGAACCACACGGCTTTAAGCTTGGGGAGGGGAGGGATATGGTGGATGAATCATATCTCAATTAAAGAGAACTGCTCAAGAAAGAGAGGGCTGAGGCCATGGAGCGGCCCTTGCAGGAGGAGCTGAGGTACGGAGAAGCAGCTGAGGCCCTGCCTCCAGAGCCCCTCTTCCCCAAGTGGGTCTGAACCCCAGCCAGGCAGAGGTGAGAGCTCAGGACCCACACAGAGGACCTGCTATGAGATGGCTGAGTACAGGGTGGGGCCCGAGGTGCCACCAGACTGTTTTTAATCAGGCAATGAACTTCCTAAGCAGAAAACAAGGCTGTCTTCCTCTGTCACAGGAAAGCCGGGGCCGTCACACACGACAGCATCATGTCCTGGCTCAGAGGCTCAGAAGGCAGCCACCAGCACAGCTCATCTATGCACGGCTACAAACGGCCCAAACTCCTCCGCTCTGTGCCTCCTTCACAACCCGTGACCGGGCTAGACTCAGAGGGAAGCAGGGACCTTGCCAGGAGAACCACCCTGGGGCTCACAGCAGCCTGTGGGCAAAAGGGGTCTGCTTGGAGGAGGCGGAGTGTGTCACCTGACTCCTGGACAGACACCCACAGAGGCTCTAGAGACTTCCACACAAGCTGCCTTCCACCACCACCACCCTGCTGAACACTGTCTTCGGCTCTTCACATCCCCAGTAAACCCGAAGTGCTCAACAGGCACACACCACATGCATATACCACATATCACACAACACACACACACACACACACACACACACACACACATACACACACACACACACACAGGAAGTCTGACCTACCTGACCCCAACCAACCACAACAACTTCACCCCATCTCCTCCCCTCCAACCACTCTAGCTTCTGACCGTTCAGCCAGCCAGGTACCATCCTGCCTCAGGGCCTTTGCATATGCCTCTCCCGCTGCCTGTAACACACTCTCAAAGCTCTCCCACCTCCAGAGAGGCCTTCCTTGGCCACTCCACTCAAGCAGCTGTCTTCCTACCTGTCACCTACATGTTATTTCCGATGTCATCATCCCAGCTGCAGACTTGAGTACATTCCCAAACCTCTCTGGGCCTTACTTTCCCTGTATGCAGGATAGGTGTGGTGATGTCTTCAGGAGAGTGTGCAGAGGATCAGAGATAATCCTGTGGCGCCCTCAGCACAGTGCCTGGCACACAGTAGGGCATCCTGATGTCACTACTATCACAGCTGGTCATTTTCAAGTGTTCTCTTTCTGTGGTATTTGAGGACTGTGAGGTAGGGGCCCGTCCATCATATCCTAGCCATACACCAAGACAGAGCATAATGCTTGGAACCTAGTACTTTGTGTCCACTGACCAAACAGAAAGTGAATTCAGGATTAAAAGCTCTCGGTGGAAGCAGTTGCTCGGTCCTCCATACTGTTTCTCTGAACAGACAGAAGACTGACTACCCAGGCTCTAGAGGCTACCTGCCTACACCAGTCTACAACAGCCTGGCCTCCTGGTCCAGAGTCAAGGGATCGCTGTCAGCAGGGAAGGAACCAGACCACGACAGACACAGATTGAGTGCCCGACCACAAGACAGAGGAGGAGCCCAGCTGCCCCTGAGAGCAGAGAAAGCATACTAAACTTCCTCTGCTTAAGGGCCCTCCTCCCCAACTCCCAGGGACAATGAGCCTGCAGCCACCAGCGTAAATCCAGAGCACTGGGCACCTTCCCCAGACCAGATCGCTGCACGCAGTGCAAGAAGGAATCCAGGATGGCTCCAAGCAGCCGCACTTCACAGACAAGCAGAGGTGCAGGGTTAGGCCCCAGGTCACAGGAGCAGAGCCCAAATGTGAACCCAGACCCTGAGTCTGCACTCTTACCCATAAGGAAAGAGAGAATCCAGGGGCCACAGGCTGGGTAAGAAGCCCAACCCACTGCGTCCTCACGTAAACACACACATACATGTGCATGTAGGTTCCCATACTGCTAGCAGTGTGTGTGAACACCTAAAAGTTGGAACCCAAAGCTAGACCCAGAAGGGCCCAGCCTGGTGGTTCTTATCTGAGAGCTCTGTTTGCACCACCCTCATGGGATATCTGGCGACTTCTGAGACTTTGCTGATAACCCCAGAGCAGAGACTGTTCCTGGTATCTAGCTGGTAACAGACAACATTGACAATTGTCCCACATGTACAAGGTAGCCCCACTACGTGCCAGCACAGAGTGCCCTGTCAGCAGCTGGCTCCTCCAGGACCTTGGGTTCTGGTTTGACAGTCCCCGGGAGTCTAGGGATAGGACCCTGGCTAACTTCAGGGCCACTGCCCCTCAGGGATCTCAGCTTGTCACCTGTAAACAAAAGACTCAGCCCATTGTCTAGGGCTTACTCTCTAGCTGACAGACTTCTAAACACCAAGGTG
The DNA here is from genome assembly GCA_902168325.1 of Peromyscus nudipes. NCBI lineage: Eukaryota > Metazoa > Chordata > Mammalia > Rodentia > Cricetidae > Peromyscus > Peromyscus nudipes. The sequence goes on from CABHPH010150172.1 coordinate 6,684, forward strand.
AGGGCCTGTTCTGCCCTGGCTCAGTGGCTAGGTAGTGAGGCCAGGGGACACCACACACTGGTTTAGGGTAAGTCCCCTCTGTCAGGATTCTACCCAGAGAGCTATCTTCCAGGAAAACAAAAAGCGATCAACAAATGACCTTTGACACTGGCTAGGCTCCACTGAGGGAAGACATCCTTCTGAGGGAAGCCTGAGAAAGGAAGACAGCCCAGCAGGACCTGGTTCCTTGGCCTGATCAAGGGAGTACTCTCTAGTACTCCTGCCTGAGGTCTCCCAGGCCAGGAACACCAGCACTATCCATCTCTCCTGAAGTGACAGGAGCCAGGGCTACCAGGGAGAGTGTGAGGATAATGGTGAATGAGCTTCCTGTGTCTGAGAAAAAGCCGTTCATTCACAGGCGCAGCCGTCCTCCTAAGGACAAGAGCCACATGTGCCCTGTTAGCGGCTGCATTCCCAGGGCCTGGCTCATAGTCTGGATGGGACAGCAGACATCTCATAAATACCTGCACACTGAGAAACACAGTCAGTGCCCACGTTTCCATCTGACCAGGGCTCTGCTTGCAAAAACAGAAATGAGGCCACAGAACCCTAACACATGAGATGTTATCACCAAGGGGTTCTCACTGGGGCCAGGGATACAGTTCAGTGGTAAAGTGCTTGCTTAGCATATGCAAGGCCTTGGGTTCCATCCCCAATACCACAAGCAATTAAAAAGCTCAGTGGGTAGAGTACTTGCCTGGCATACAAGAAGTCCCGAGTTCAATCCCCAGCAATATATAAATGGGTTGTAGAGGCATACACCTTTAACGCAGCACTTAGAAGGGGAGACAGGAAGACCAGAAATTGTCTAAGAGTCTCCTCCAAGATGAAAGCCTTCCAGGCAGAGCTCCTTAAGCAGGGAACCAGCAAAAGAGAAACTTCGGGAGTTCCCTGAAACTCACCAGCTTCACTCGGCTCCCTCCTGCCAGAAAAAGCAAAATGCACAGCAAAGATGACTCTGAGACCAGATCAGCTGCCTGCCTGCAAGAGCTTTAGACCAACTGAGGCACCTGGAAAGGACACTCTCCCACCTGTGGCGCTGCCTGCAGGCTGTACAGTGTGCTCCAGGTTCCCAGCTTCGTGAGCTGTCACCCATGCTGGGCTGGGCTTTGGTGACACAGCTGTCTTTGAGTCATTTCTGCTCCTGTAAATAACCCCTCACCCATATTCCTGTAAGCGACCCCAACAAACCTCACTGGTTCTCCAAGTTGGACTTTGGTGGTATCTGTACTTAGGTCTATCTTGAGTTCCCTATGTGGGGTGAGTAGATGAGTGTGTTATGTCTCCGCAGGAAAATATTTTGTCACACAACATTTAGTGTCCAAACAGGGACATGACAGAACCAAAGACGAGTTGAGGAGGAGTGCGTGGTCCTGACTACCCATGGGTAGTGAGGCATATAACTGCAGCTGGAGCAGCTTGAGGGGGCAGCATCCACCGAGGAAATCCCAATAGAACTGTCCTTTCCTGTGTGCTGTGTGACACTGTGCCCCTGTACTATGACAGCAGCTGCATGGTTCTTGGTAGTGAAACAGGCAACTAGGGCTGAGCCATCAGGATTAGGAGTGTCTGTGGGAGGAAATCTGGGATGGCTGTCTCTGTCTGCGTGGCATGGGAGAGTATGCCTGCTTGATGAGTGAGGTCCACCGCGTGAATATGGAGATGACCTGAACACAGTTAAAGGTTTGGAGGAAATCTCGCAATCTTGGAGATTGGTGCATAAGAGCTGAAACTGTTGGCAAGCCGTGGCGGAGGATGCCTGGCCTCTGTTGTACCTAGTTAGAAATGCATCTGAAGCTGAGAGGGCATCTAAGCAGAAGCTCCTCATGTCAAGGAGCAATTGCAACAAGAAAGGGAGATGTGGCTAGTCGTGTTAGCCTCTGATTTGACAACTAAATCAGACAAACAAGAGAAGGAGAGAGAGGTGGTAAAAGCAATAAAATAGACTCAAGTCCTTTAGTAGAAAAAGATGGAAAATCCATAATCCAGCATGCAGATGTGGGCATTAACCATGATCCACTGCAAGAAACTAGCGTGACCAGAAAATACTCAGCACTTAAACTGCTGGAATTCGGGAAGCCTTTCAACAAGCAAAAAAGAGCCTGTTTCAGCCTGGCTTGTGAGGCTGTGTGACACAGGAGTGGACGGGATCGGTCTGGCTGCTGTGGAGGCAGAAAACTGAGTGATGTAACCTGCCGTCCCTCAGGACCTAAGACAGTGTGAGGGAAATCAGTCCTTGATGGACTGGCTGATCAGAGCCTTCAGGAACACCTGGTTATCTCCATCTAAGGTCCCCATAAATATCGGGAACTGGAGAACCATAGAGGAGGGGCATGCTACGGAGGGAACTAGGGATAAGGGGAGTTGTAAACCAGGCAGTGACGGCACATGCCTTTAATCCCAGTGCTCAAGAGGCCGAGGCAGGAGGATCTCTGAGTTCGAGGCCAGCCTGGTCTACAGAGTGAGTTCCAGGACAGCCAGGGCTACACAGAGAAATCCTGCCTCGAAGGAAAAAAAAAAAAAAGAGGAGCCATGCTCGAACCCCAGTTCACTGGGCCAGAAAGAACTGTGTTCACAGAGGAGTTAAAGAAAAGGCTGATCCAACAAGACCTCCAGGATGGTGTAGAGCTTTATTTTAGTGTCTTTGCTGAGTCCATTGGTAGGGCAAGATCTTTATAAAGCAAGAAAGGCTTTGGCAGATCTCAGAGGCTTAGACCAGCATGTAAAGACAGTTTGTAAACTGAGAGAGCAACCTAGAGAAGATAGTAAAAAGGTAAAGCAGGTGGGAGGTGGTGGTGCATGCCTTTAATCCCAGCACTCAGGAGGCAGAGTCAGGTGGATCTCTGTGAGTTCGAGGCCAGCCTGGTCTACAGAGCGAGATCCAGGAAAGGTGCAAAGCTACACAGAGAAACCCTGTCTCCAAAAACCAAAAAAAAAAAAAAAAAACAGGTAAAGCAGACGGAGGTCTGTCTGGGTTTCTGGAAGACAAATGTGGCAAGATTCATACTCACTAAAAGACATCCATGATCGAACAAAACAAGTGAGAAGTGGGTAACTATCCCCCCAGACTAAGGAGGGTCCAGTTACCTCCAGCAAAGGGTTATGCTAGGGTGGAGATGGTTTTCCCAGTCAGGAACTCCCCCAACAACCAGGTACGGTTGGATGGAGCAGTAACAGATACAGCGACATTCACATCACCAACTCTGGACAGCTCTGACCCTGGGAGCCAGCAGGTGCAGCTGGGGAGAGCCGGGCCTCCTTCCCTCTTGGCCCTGAGTAGGTCTGAGCAAATTAAGTCAGGCCCAGAGTTTATCAGGTATGGAGAAATGCAGGGAGGCTCTGAGGAAGAACTCCAGGATGTGGAAACGTAAGGGCTCAGAGAGAATGACTTCAGGATTACAGGGAGCTAATTAAATCAGTGCATGCTGACTATCCATGCTCTGTACCCAGTCCTGATCTGTGGAGGAAGCAATTGACACAAATGGACAGAACCGTCCCATGCTATATTAGACCTTACTTATGTTAGGCTTACTATCTTCTTAGTTGTGACCCTCTGGGGTCACCTGACTGTAAGAACCAGTGACAGCAGACTTGCAGAGTGCTTCGCCAAGGCAATCTTTGTAACCCCAGTTTGTTATGGGTTGGTGGCTTGGGATGTTGCCTTGTCCTGTCCATCGTCTGTACCGATGACATAATGCTACCCCCTGAGCGTCCTGCAGATTTGGAAAGCCAGTGGGACTTCCACCTACCTTGCCACCCTACTAGGGCTGGGTTGATTAAAAGAAAAGTACGTCCAAAAGGACACTTCCAGAGGCCATGAAGCTGCTCAATGAAAACCCTAGTCCCAGGGGTGGGCGACCTCCCTGAGTTGTTGACCAGAGAAGCTCCAGAGGCCCCACACACCATAAAGGTTATCGCTACTGCTGTTGGTTGTGTGCCAGAACTAGAAGGTGAGACCCCATTGGGGAAGACACCCCCATGCGCATGCTGTGACTGTAGGGCATGGGGAAATGAAGCTGGGACCCACTGGAAACTCCCAGGCTGCTGGCCCTGCAGGCTGCTGGCCCTGCAGGCTGCTGGTGGAGAACTGTCACCAACACCCCTGCTTGGCTATAGACCCTGCATGCTGAAACACCAATATGCCAGGCAGGATGCGCCTGCTTGTCCAACAGTGGTTCAGCTGTCTTAAGTGAAATCAACCACAGCCTTCCAGTGGATTGAAGGCTCACTCCACAAGAAAGAGTTCACATCTGGTACTGTAAGCCAAGACAAAGATCTGGGACTTAGGGGAGGTCCTAAGTTCCAATGCAGGGAGCAACTTCTATGGTTTTACTAGATGGATATGACATGCCTGTCAAACTGTCTTCTAGACATGGGTGTTTACGCCCATAGATCACGTTATCAGCCTCCACTCATAACCACCGTTGAAGTTCCTGAGAACAAGTGACTGTCACTAAGGCATGGTGGCCTACTTTTTAATCATAAGTGGACATCTATAGTCACTCTTTCCAAGGCTCAGGGATCATTGAGGAAGGGGGGTAGGAAAGATGTAGAGTAGGGGGAAGAGGTAGAGTGTCGTAACAGTCTCCTCCAAGACTGAAACATCCCATCCTGCAGGGGTGTTCCGTAAGCAGGGAACCTCCAAAAAGTAGCTTCAAGAACTACCTGAAACTCACCGGATTCATTGGGCGCCTCCCTGCCGGACCAGCAGCCTGGAAAAAGTAGAAACCAGCTGAGCTGCCTGGAAGAGCTTTAGACCAACTGAGGCACCTGGAAAGGACCCTCTCCTATTGGTGAAATTATTAAGGCCACAGTGTGCTCCGGGTTCCCAGCTTCGTGAGTTGTCACCCATGCTGAGGCGGACTTTGGTGACACAACTGTCTTTGAGGCATTTTTGCTCCTGTGGGTAACCCCTCACCCAAATTCTGTAACTGACCCCAGTAAGACTCATTGGTTCACCAAATTGGGCTTCGGTGATATCCGTACTTTGGCCTGTCATGGGTTTCCAACCTGGGTGAGTAAAAGAGTGTTTCCCAGGGAAAGTTTTGTCACACAACACAAGGTCATCCTCCCTTCCATGTCAGGTCCACTGGCAGCTTGGGCTACATGAGATATTATCTCAAAAACCAATAAATAAATTAAAATTGGGGGCTGGTAAGATGGTTCAGTGGTCAAGGACAGGCTTCCAGGACTGGTGACCTGAGTTTGATCCCTGGGACTCATATGGTAGAGGGAGAAAACTCACTGCCTCACACTATCCTCTGACCTTCACACATGCACTGTGGCATGTACACACATACACACACACAAACGTAATACATTTCTAAACCAAATTTTGGAAGGATTTCATTGGCTTCTGGTCCAGACTCGCTGTGCTATGCCTGTGACCTCTGCATGTTCACATGTGTACAGGTGCACATATATGTGTGCATATGAATATGGAGACCCCAAGTGATGACAGTTGTCTTCCTTGATCACTCCCCACCTTATATGTTGAGGCAGGATCTCTAGCTAGACCCTTAGCTTTCCCGCCAGCTAGTCCCATTGCCCTAAGGCTCCCATCTCTACCTCGCAAATGCTGAGATTACAGCCGGACGGCCACACCCGCCTAGCTTTTACATGGGTTCTAGAGACCCAAACTCTGGTCCTCACATTTGCAAGAAGTGCTTTATCCACTGAGCCACCTCCCCAGCCCCATGATTACTGTTTACATCCCCAAAGCAGATCTGCTCTGCCCGCACTTCTCAGCACCCTACTTTTCCAAACATAAGCACATGAAGATGCCCAAAGCCACTGGGTACTCATCGTGATGGGGTAACTGCAGACTCTAGTGTGCCCTGCACCCCAGCCCCAGCCCTTCTCCCCAGGGTAGGACTAGGAACACAGGAGCTTTTAAAAAACAAAACACAGGGTGACTGTGCAAACCACAATTTCTTGTTTTGGTGAGCAGGCTCCAGAGAGAAAATCTTTGGTCTCCTCCCCCAAAAAAGCAGAACCACTAGATGCATTCTGGGAGCTTTGTGCCCACAATGCTTGCTCCTTTCAAAGACCCAGCCGGGATGGTTCTGAGAAGAACTTCTGGGTGCTTGGAAATGACAGGGCTCTGTCCTCGGCCAAGGGGAGTCCTTGGGGCAAGGCTAGTGGACCCCACGAGGGTTCTCGGCCCACCGTGCCAACACTCCAACCAACTCAACCAAAAACAGGGGTGAAAAACTCACTCAGCTTCTTCCTTTAGGGAAGAGACTCGAAGCCCTAAAAGGATAGCAATCTACCCCAACCCTTGCCCCAAAACACCATCCTCGGTCTCCAACCACCTACTGTGTGTCAAGCATAAGAGTTAACTTCAGGCTCATTCAAGTTTCGTGACACCCCTGTCACATAGGTGCTACAGTACACCCACAGTACAGATGTGGAAACTGAGGCATGGTACAAGTTGGTCTATGGGGAAAAGCCTGTGTCTAGCCTGGCTCTAGAGCCCCACACTCAACCTTTGCACCATCAACAGACCGCGCACAGAGGACATGGGTCACCAGGGAGCTCACTTCAACCAGCTACCTCAGTTTCCTAATCTGTCAGTGGGATACCAACAGCACCCTTCTCAGGGTGGGTTAAGTGGCTACCACATGCAAAATGCTGCACAGCAAATGACAAGAGTCAGCTCCTACATGATGACACCTGTCATGTTACTGTCCCCATTGGCACTGCCCAAGACAGCCCAGGATCTCAAAGTTGAGAACCAAGTCAAGACCTCATCCACCCCACCCCACCCACCCCTGCAGGGTCACTCAACCTCCACAGTCGCCTGGACTGCACCAACATCTCCACAAAACATCCCTGCCTCTTTCTGATTCTCTAGTCAGAGCCCCTAGGACCCCGGGGAGACAAGGAAAGGTACAACCCAGTGTCTGAGTGCAGCCCGAATCCAGTGTGTACACACTGAAGGAGCCCCAAAGCCCCAGGATGGGAACAGAACAGACCCACTGGTTTCCATGGCTAGAGTTCAGAGGTCAAAAGGAAACTCACTGGAAGTCCCCAGGCTTTCTCTCAGTGTAGACTAAGACCTCACTTCCTCCAGGCAGCCCCCTGGGATCACCTTGTTTTCTGGAAGCTGGGCCTACTACCCTACTCACCTGTAAGATTAATTATCACATAACTCATAATTCCAGGTGATGTTTGCATAGCTAGCTGCCTGCAGGCACCGCCCTGAGGCTCTAGGTGAGTTACACAACTTACCTACCCTAAAAAGTCCACAGAATAAGATCTATTATTCCCTCCATTTTACAGCGGAACAGAGGCCCAAAGATGTCAAACCAACCTGCCTAAAGCCACTGATCCAAAGACCTCTCATGCCAAGCAACCTGGCTCCGAATTCAGAGCTCTGGATCTTTCTGTATTACATTATCTGTTTACTCATTTATTTATCTGGGGAGAGGACATGTATGACATGATGTGGTCTCAGGGATCAAACTCAGGTCCTTAGGCTTAGGGGCAAGTGCCTTTAACTCACTAAGCCATCCCGACAGCCCTTGCTCTGGAATTTTTAAAGCACCCACTTTGCCACTCCAGACTAGATTATCTCTTCCTAGAGAGCCAGGAGCCCAGGGAACCCCTCATCGGGCATAAAAAAGCCAACAAGTTGGGGTGGGGAGAACCCCCGGAGAGCTGCCAGCCCCACGGTGCTGAGCAAAGAAGAAAAGCCTGAGTGATGAACAGGCAGCCCTCACTCCAGGCTTCCAGGACTAAATGGCCTTGGGTTGCCTGAGGGCCATTCCCCAGAGGCCAGAGGTGTGGCCCCTTGGGCTCACAGGGCAGGGCATGCTACTCAGGTTACACAATCAGTCCTCGACTTGGGGACTCAAGAAAGGGCAAGGCAGAAAAGCAGCCTGGGGTCCCCCACTCTTGTACAGGTGAGGACACTGAGATCAGCATAGGGAGCGGAGGGCTACGAGACACATCATGTCAGTCTCAGAATGTCCCTGTCACACCTAAGAATGGTTGTCCACAAATGACAGGTGTCCCGGGGATGACACAAAAGCCAGAGGAAACTTTCTTTGGTTTCTTTGATTCTAAGAATGTGGACTCCAATCAATTTCCATTATCCCAGCTTCCCCCAGACTCTTCATGGGGACAATTTAAAACCGCAGTTAACCCAGCACAATGGCCAGGGGCATACAGGGGGAGTATATAACACCCCCCACCCCCACCCCGGTTAATATAAAAAGTGGTTCAAATTTCCTGTTTCTTTTTAAGGCTGAGGCGCTCAGCCACTGCTGAGGGGGAAGTGAGGAGTTCCCTAGAATCTGTCATTGCTCAGCAATGCCAGAGTGGCTGCATCGTTCATTTAGAAACTGCCAGCTTCAAGCCGGCGATCCTTCTCTTCTCTCTCTCTCTCTTTTTTTTTAAACTGTGAGAGAGGAAGAGATGGGAAAGAAAGCCAACCCTGTCTTATTCTCACAGGCCTTTCCAGAAGGATCCTTGGGCCAAATGGCTTTCAATACCTCTACACAGCTCCTCCCCCGCTCCTTGGTACTCCCTCCACCGAGTGGGAACCCTCGACCTCACACAGACTCCCCTGCACCCTCAAGCCAATGGGAACCCCAGAATGCCCCTTTCTCCCAGAAGTAAAGAGCTGCAGTGTCGTTCAGGGGTCTCTGAAGCACACAGGGATCACATACATACATACACACACACACACACACACACACACACACACACACACACACACACA